>JBCEWB010176951.1:0-10089 GCA_039654565.1 Peronia peronii
CCTACCTACCTACCTACCTACCTACCTACCTATCTATCTATCTATCTATCTATCTATCTATCTATCTATCTATCCATATATCTATCTGTCTATCTGTCTGTCTATCTATCTAACTATCTATCTATTAATCCATCTATCTATCTTTCGTTTTGTTTATTTATCTGTCTTTCTATCTATCTTTCCCCCTCCGTCCTTTCGTTCTCTCCGATTCTTCTTCCTGGCCACACACACTTACACACACACACACACTTACACACACACACACACACATACACACACACACACGACTATATTCAAAGAATCTTCTAATGGTCCTGAGCCTTTCCATTCCCGCGCCATCAAACATTCAGCGTCTCCAAAGACAGCTTATCCGTCATAATTAACAAGGTTTTAACATACAGGTGAAACTTCGACCGGTGTTGCCCTGATCTTCCTGACTCACAGAAGTGACACATTTTTTGTCAGACGGTGTTACTGATTCGTTCCATGTCCATGAATAACTGACACCTGGTTGATTTACTTCCTGATTAGCCTGTCTTATTCAGTCACGTCTCTGGTCCAATCTTCTGTCAGCATCTTAGTGAAGTCAGCACGTCTAACTTTACCCTAATGGTGTCAGAAAGAAAGAGCTGCCAATCTGATGGTTAATGATGGTTCATTTACATGCAGAAACTCGAATCCTTTGGTCACCTTAAGCGGATACCTCCCAGCCAACCACCTTGGATAACTCACTGAACACCGGCAACATCAGGAAAATATACTGTGGATGCAAAGTCAAGAGGAAGACCAAGCCAGTGCTGGAGTAACCCAGTGTCAATCAGAGCTCATTATATGAACCGCCCCCCCCCCCACACACACACACACAATCCTTCGGGTTACACTTTTGCGCCCGCGCCGAAAAGATACCTGCATCTTCCCGCAATACCTAACAGCGCCAGCGAATGGAAAAAGTGAATCTGAATTGATGTTCAAGGAAATGCCAGATTAGGTCTAATGATTGTATACGACAAAGTTATTTCCCTTTTCAATGGCGTAAAAGTCAAATGTTGCAAAAAAGGGGGAAAAACAAATATAATTCTATTATTTGAAACTTGTGATACAAAAAAAAAAAAAAAAAAATCATTCAAAAAATTATAAGGGGGGAGAAGAAAAAAAAATCATTATTTGTTCAATTTTTTTTTCAGAATTTTTTTGAAACCCATGTTTCAAATAACAAGAAAAAGGTGAGTATTTTAATTCTTACGATAAATGTATTCTAATTCTCATGCTTGTCAAAGGGAAGTCATTTTGCTGATGGTCAAAAAGGCTCGTTGTCATAGTTAGCTGTGGTGCCCCTACAGTCCCCCAGCTTCTACAGATTACAATTAGTCAGTCACAGTCAGCGAATCCTAGAGAAACAGGGTCCCTGACACATCAAAGGGAATCGTTATCTGCAGAATAATAAAAAAAAAACAGCTCATCTCAGAGCTAACATACTTATATCAAAATTATACCTGCATTGAAATGTACGTGGTCATTTCTGCGATCTGTTCCTTGGTACAATAGCCACGTTTTATACCTGTATCTTTAATATTTATACCATTATTTGACAGGCGATACTTTTGACCATGATGCACTGAGACCAGTGCAAAACTATCTTGACACAAACTATACCGTTTAACCCTAGATGTTTTAAGGGGTCGATCTGATTAAAGACTCACACATTGTTTGCACTGGAATTCTTTTGCACACAGCCAATCGCACAGTCATTTGGTGCCCATATTTGATCACCTCAAAGCATACACTGCAGTTTCTTAAACATGAGTGTTAATGATATCATGGAAACCTTGACATTTCCGTAGTTTATCCCGACAGGTAAAGATTATATAAATCCAGACACATCTATCGGACTATGAGGTCGTCACCTCAGTTCCCACGTGGTGTATATTCATTTCCATACAAGACTGAGGATCTGCGCATCTTTAGACTTTAGCCAGATTTTTCGCACCGTGACTGGAGTAGCACTGCTGTAAAGTGAAGATGTTGTGATGAACATTCAATATCGTCTCATGAAAAACAAAGGCCGCAGTGTTAGATAGCTCAAAATGATGAACTGATCCTCACATTTACATGCAGTGGGGACCAGCTGAGGGGACCAGTTGTTACCCAACCTCATGTCTAATAGCAGCTCAGAACTATCGAACTAATTAGATTGTATCTGTATTCGATAAACGGTTGACACGAATACTGGTTAATACTCTGGTTTGATGTTTCCATTACAATACCGTGATTCGATAGTTGAACACCCATGGCTACAAGAATATTCGAAACTCAATTCCGCTAGTGTGAAGCTGCCCTGAATTCAATATTTTCGGCTTTATATCGGATTAAACTTAACAGTTGTCTTTCGTAGCCTCTAGTTCCATTGGCTAGAGACGCTTGGGGCGAACTGTGATCGTTTCTCATCCAGAAATAGCGAAAGAACGGGCATTGACAACAGAGAAAGTTTAGGAAGAGATTGATAGCCAAAATAAAGACGTGATTGTTCTGCTTTTGAATACAAAATAAACGGTAGAAATAAAAGTATGGCCAAAAGCATGATAGCACCAAAGATGGATGGTGACGAATTCGACCCTGATCAGCCTCCTACGTCCAGATCTATAAAATAATAACAATGAAAAAAAAAAAAACCAAAGTTAATCTAGTCCTAGTACTAGATCAACAGGAAGATCTGCCACGGAAATGGTTGGGGGGGGGGGGGATAGCCGTGGCAATGGTGCAGCAGAAGGCAGATCTGTATCTAATATTCATTACTTTTTCTTCACAATTGAACATATTATATTTATATAGTAAGATGAGAATATATAAACATATATAGACTTATCAGATGCTGTAGCATTAAATCTTTCCGTTATATGAACCAAAACGAGGGTACACCTTGTTTCAAAACAAAGAAAGACCTATTCATTCCTCGAAGTAAGTCTTAGAAATTAAGGCACTCAGACAAAAAAGAAAAAAAAAGAAATAAAAGATCGACTGTTTGAATAGGCCATCTCAAATTATACACTAAATTGTTTTTATACAAGGGCTGTCTTGAAAGTAATAAGAAAATAGCTATAATTTTCAGACTGATCAATATTTTTTAAAATCTGTAAACGATGTGCAGCAGGAAATTTTAAGCACTTTCTTGTTGCCAAATATCAGCATCATGTTGAACACATTCTGTCATTATGTCAAATTAAACATGGCGGTCGCCATTGCAAGAATGATCAAATGTACAGGTTAGGGGAGGGGGAAGGTTGTGAGATTTTTTTGCATGTGACAGGGAAAAAAATCCTACAGAAATCACAATGAGTTACCATTTATGGTGAGAATGCAATGAGCAAAAGTCAAATACATCACTGGTGTACTTTATTCAAGACAGGCCGTACCAGCCTGGAAGACGAATCTCGCTCTGGGCGCCCCCAGTCTTCAAGACACAAAACGTTGCTCTCGTGGATAAGCTCATTGGAGAAGATAGGCGACTGAAAGTTCGAGACATTGCTTCAGTTCTTGAAATTTCAAGGAGCGTTGTTCATAAAAAATTATCTATGTCGACTTGGGTTATTGGAAGGTTTGGCTAGGTGGGTTCCAAAACAGTTGACAGAGGATCATAATCTGCAGCAAGTCAATGTTTCCCAGAACCTTCTGATCAGTACAGACGAAGTGGTGGTGATGGCTCGAGTCCTTTAGCTGAAATAGGAGCTGCTGGGGAGGGGACTTCCAAAGAAATCGTGAAAGATTTCTCGAACATTTGATAGCTGGTGATGAGACGTGTGTGCATCGTGCAATGTCAGAAACAAAACGGGATTCCATGACCTGGAAGCATCCGTCATCTCCACCAACAATGAAAAAAAAAAAGTTCAAGGTGCAGCATCCGGCAAGATAACCTAAGGCTACCTTGTTCTGGCAGGCTAAAGGCCATCCTTCTGTTAGACATTTTGTCTCATGGAAAATGCATTTATTAGTGTTACTGGTTATTGTGAAACACTTGACGAATTGAGAGAAATTGTGCGCCGCAAAAGACCGGGACTTCTGAGCAAGGTCGTCACTCTTCAGCATGACAGTGCAACACCTCACAATGCCAAATTTATAAGAGACTAGCTCCATCGTTGTGGATGAGAAATTTACCACACCCACCTTATATAGTCCCGACATGGACCCATCAGATTACTACCTTTTTGGGGCCTCTGAAACGCCATATTTTAGGGAAAGGTTTGACAATGATGACAACCTCACTGAAGAAATGTGAGATTGGTTCTCATCGCTTCACCCAAATTTCTTCAGGGAGAGTATCTGTTCTCTGGCTCAGCGCTGGCAAAAGTGTATCGATCTCCAAGAAGACTATATGGGAAAGTAGCCCATGAGTGACATAACACCTTTATGTGAGTTTCAGTTAGATCCAAATAGAAATGTTTACTTTGTCATTTATGTTAATTTCCTTGTTCCTTTCCAGATAGCCCTCATATATAGTATATACCATACTGATTACCGTTTCCAAAGACTAGAGCTATACATTATTACTTTTTTTATCGCACATAACATATACATTAATTATAATAAAATGTGTTAAAACTTATAATTCTGACCCATAAAATGCAACACGGTATTTGAAAGTTTGTAAGTTATAATGAAAAAAAAAAGGTTAAGAGGTTCAAACATTTAGCATAGTGATGGCAGTGGTGATGATGATGATATGCTCAGATGAAAAACCATGAGATTGAACAAATCGAACAGTAACATCATTTAATTCATTGTTTAACACATGAAGCACAACAGATTGTCGTATTTTTTTTTAGTATATAGAGTTAGTAGTTAGTAGACATCTGTATATTGTTTATTGTCCGATGATAAGTCAAACAAGGCTCGAATATTTGGCTGGTGATTTCAGTCTTTTCAATTTTTATTCTATCGAGGTCTACATTATTGTTGTTTATTTTGGTGTAGTTTGTTATTTGCCGGTAGATGTTCCGTTTCAGATGTTCAGACATCAAATATAAATTTGATATTGCCCTGAAGAAGAACCAAGTGGGCTCCAAAATGTGGTAAGTGATATCAGTTTGCTTAATATCAAGTTCTCCATATTGTTGTGTGTGTGTGTGTGTGTGTGTGTGTGCGTGCGTGCGTGTGTGTGTGTGTGTATTGTGATGTATTCGATTAGTTGCCGGTAGACAGTCGTCTTAATTCCAAGGTATTTTAATAAA
This sequence comes from Peronia peronii, assembly GCA_039654565.1. Taxonomy (NCBI): domain Eukaryota; kingdom Metazoa; phylum Mollusca; class Gastropoda; order Systellommatophora; family Onchidiidae; genus Peronia; species Peronia peronii. The sequence continues at coordinate 5,223 of JBCEWB010176951.1, forward strand.
ATGATGAAGATGATGATGATGATGATGAGAAGGGTACAAAGACAACGACAATGACAATAAAAAGAGGAGGGCGATCTCATCTCACAACCAGTACATGATTTCACAAGGCTAAGATTCAATATCCATAATTATCGTTATCTAAACATATCTACTGCCTAGCATAATCAACAACTCTGGCGAACTAGACATTAATGACAACGTAAGAATAATGAAGTGAGATTATGGACCAGACCCAGTCGTGATACTCAGTCAGTTCGGAAAGATAACGAGAGATGAAAAGACAATCTGTGATTAAGGACACTTGATTTAGGGTCAATCTGTGGCCTCTAAACAATCTATGCTTATTTTGTCCTGGTCTATCTTTGTATCCATCCGTCCGTCCGTCCGTCCGTCCGTCCGTCCATCCATCCATCGTTCCATCCATCCACCCACCCACCCACCCACCCATCCATCTATCCATCTATCTATCTATTCAACTTATTCATTTCGTCCACAAGCTAAGAGTCCAAATGTCCTTTACTATGCACTTGTCCAGCGTACTTCCGAGATGATTAATTCTGGTTCACATAGTTCCGCACATTGCCAGGGGAGATCATCTGTCATGAATATTACACCAGCCGGAAGCCAATGCTCTTCCGTTTGCGGCCGCCATTTTGTTCTTTGATCAGTCGAACTGTCATTGAAATATTGAAATGCAGGAGAATAGGAAAATAAAGGCCGTGAAAATGGGGTGCAATGGACACTCTTAAGCTCTTTTTTATTCACATGTAATACCGAATTCAATTTGGGTGAAAGTATCGGACCAGCTCCCTTCCGTTACGGTTACGTCGACCTTATACGTCCATACAGTCCCCACGATTTCAGTTCTTGTCGACCGTCGTAGCGCCACTGAAGATCTCTTAACCTGTTCCTTTATCTCAGTTTTTTCCTCCAACCTCCCCTCAGGGCACCGCTGAGTTTTTAGATTAGCCCAGTCTCGAACTTTATCTTTCTCCCTTTTGCGTTGCCTGCGTCTTCCTCCCCGTTCTTGTACAACAGGAGACCAACATGTCTGTATCACATGCTCCTTACTACCTCAATTTTCTTTCGTTGCCCTAGTCGTAACCCCGAATTCCATCAAACAGATCACAGATCTCTCACTCACCTACAAACAGTCAGAAAGGTCTAGTGCTCCCTTTTGTGATAATGAGCGCAAAGCTGACATAAAAAAAAAAAAAAAGAAAAAGATCATGCATAATGATGAGGTTTGTGGTTCAATGTTAAAATGCTAAAGAGGAGTCATGGATGGAACAGGCCATTATGATTCAATGCTTTTATGTTTGGTTTGGCTGTGTTTGCTTCTTCGCTGTTTAAGTTGGGAAACGTTTTGTTTTCTTCTCATTTAAGAGAGAGGGGCCATTATAGTTAAACGAAAAAGAGAAAAACGGACAGATAGACGGACAGACATACAGACAGAGAGACAAAAAGAGATTGCTTTAAGCATTGTAGAATAGCGAATGATAGAAAATTTGAATGACTGATAGGCAGGGCAGGCAGGGCACGCATCAATATTCGCAGAAAAGTTAAGCAGAGTGCAGCAAGGGAGTGATAGAGAAGAGTTATTGAAAGGGTAATCATTTAAATGTTTGAGGCAGGACGTGAGACTGATGCGCACTCAACTGCACTATACATCACACATACCACACTGAAAGTTGGAGTGCTCTGCAACGCACTAAACATTATTGTACTAAAGGTGCAAGCGTGAGCAATGGACTAAACAGCACCAAAATGGCTCCAAAAGATATCACTTACTACGACTGACATTTATCATGATTACTAGCACTTAGTACCACTCGGACTTAAGAGAACAGACCCCACCAGACTACTGCTGAATCCCAAAGACCATTACTGAGATGTGGAACTTTGCATTGGACATTACTGGGATTTGGAAGTTTGCACTGGACCAAACACTAAAATACTAAGATCTGATACGACTATAGTTTTGGCAGTAAATGAACCCTCTGGCGGAGCTCGCATGTAAGATGTAGAACTAAATATAGGCAACCTTCAACCGTTAAAGATATCCGTGGTTCAGCCATACGTATGTATATACGCATGTATCTATGTATGTTTGTAAGTATATATAGGTAGGTAGGTATTTAGGTAGATAGGTATGTCGGTAGGTAGGTAGGTAGATAGGCAGGTAGGTAAGTAGGTAGGTAAGTAGGTAGGTAGATAGGTAGGTAGTTATGTGTGTATAAATATGTATGTATGTATGTATGTATGTATGTGTGTGTGTGTGTGTGTGTGTGTGTGTGTGTATGTGTGTGTGTGTATGTATGTATGTATGTATGTACGTACGTACGTACGTATGTACGTATCTATCTATCTATCTATCTATATGTTTGCCTGTCTGTCTAACTCATTATTACTTATCTATCACGTGCCACAGACAACCTTGGTTCAGCTACACTCTACTCGATAAGAGGTGTTACAGACTTCACCAGAGTGATAATTATTCATCATTCGTGGAGATAATGACTGCCCGGGATGGACAGCTCTAACCGATCAGGCACGACGCACATTAACACAAACTACCAGCGTTCTGTGGAAAAGATCTCCTCTGGTCAATGACTATGCAATGATTATCCCATGCGTATGTCACCACACGTTGTAGAGACAACTGCGTTATCTGGAACTGACAGTAATATAATTGCAGACTTGATAAACTCCTGTATTTAAAAGAATTGTTAAAATCCTGTCAAGAAACTTATATAAGTTTATATTTCACACACATTCTAACTCTTTGAGCTCCAAGAACTATGGCACAAAATATCAGTTTGACGCCTGTGATGGACATTTCCATTGTATAAACTCGAGAGTTAGTTTGACACGGGGATCTTTTCGGCAATGACTGTGAATTAGTCGAGGATTGTCGAGGTCACATAGAATAAACAAAGCTCAAGGATTAAAACACACAGAGAGAAATTAGAACATATCACTATGACCTTGCAATTTTTCTTACAGAATTTCCATCAGAGTCTGTAAGTCAAAATATGAAGGTTAAGCTCTTTATCAGCTCCATAATCTAGTAAAACATTACGTACTGCTGGGGATGTAAAGCCGCGATGCTGCATCATTTTTAACTTAGAAATTGCATTCAAATTATATGATACACCTAGGGCATTAATATGTTTTGTTTACTACTCCTGATACCTTTAGAAGAAAGCAAGATCTCTTAAATTTACTGGGGAAAAAAGATTATATGTGAAACTTTATAATTTTTATGCCATTACATAAGTAAATAAAATGAAACTAAACCATGAATAAAAAAATCTGCTAGAAGTGCTTCAAATTTTTTCACCCACCTGCAAGACATCCTCAAGGGCGAGAAATATGAACTTCACATATAAGCAATAAGGAAAAATCCAGTAACCACAAAACGTTTATGAAATAAAGCAAACACTACACGGAGAATCCAGAAATCAAATCCACGCCAGGGTCACAGAATCTCCTCTAAATCCAAGTTAAGATAGTGAATAATATGTGATTTCATAAAGTTATCCGATCGTTTAAGAAAAAGGCATCTATTACCCGGGTTCGAGAAACATTTTCATGTTTACGTTTTCGCCACTGGAATGACTCGGTGTGGAGAAAACAAACTGGCCCCCCTCGTTCGCGCACTCATCCCTGTGACACGAGCGTTTTTCGTGCGCCACGCGCAGACCAGCAGAGATCAAGGAATAACAGGTCTGGTATCACTTCCACACACCATCCCCCCGCGCACCCATAGACTTTTGTGGCATATATAGTGCTCTTCTTTTCGGTAGCTTTTGCCGAAAGGAGCTCAGTATTACTGTTGATATCGTTCCTTGTTATTGTTGTCTTTCTGTCATTTTATTCATCATCATCATATCATAATTATAATCAATTGTCTGCGTCGTCGTTTTCTTTACCTTTTTCTGTCTGTTTTCATATGACAATGAAAACTCGATAGATTATCTCTTTGTCTTGCAGGTGAGTGACAAAAAATTGAATTACTTTAGGTAGATTTTTGTTCTTTGTTTATTCTTATTTTATGTACTTATATAACAGCATTATAATTATATCGAAGTTTACATATAATTCTTAGAAACAGATTTTTTTTTCTTCAGTAAATTTAAGAGATCTTGATATCTTCTAAAGATATCAGGAGCAGTAACCAAACAATATTAACGTCCCAGGTGTGGATCATACATATTGAAGACGATTTTTGGAGACAGTGGACGGGTGAAGACAAGCAGATTACTCATGCAGTTTCATTTGATATACATTGTCTCGGTCCATTCTCGAAAACTGTTATCGTCTTTTCAGATTCTTTTAAACATCTAAAATCACACGTTCACTTTGCAAGTCTTCCGGTTGCTCTCAAATCGATTTTTCTCTTGAGCTTCAAAATGAGACGTAGAAAGGATAAGTTTTTGTTTTTTTCCTCAGGAAAAGGAGCAATTTCGGCACGCAGGACCCACTGCAAAATGATAACATGTTTATTGACAAAAAGTAAATGTTCCGGTTGTAGATCGGAGGCAGGAAATTGAAAGAGCGAGAGCACATACATTTAAAAAAAACCGTTTTTCATCAGTTCCATTCTTTTTTCTTCTCACCTTTTTTGTCTTTTGTTTCTTAATTTTCTTCAAATACATGTATAACTCTCCCCGATATAAACAAATCTATTAAATGAATTCAGTCCCTGAGAACTGCAGTTTGTTTTGCCTAGTGTTCATGGAGAGAAAGCAAAAACTAGACCTGTTTTTTTGAAGTTTTCGAGGGGTGGGAGTTGGGGGAGGGTGTCAAAGTACGTTAGAGAAAAAGTAGGGGATGGAGGATGCACAAGAGGCAGTGAGGGTTG
>JBCEWB010176962.1:0-10088 GCA_039654565.1 Peronia peronii
AGATAGATAGATAGATAGATAGATAGATAGATAGATAGATAGATAGATAGATAGATAGATAGATAGATAGATGTCATACAAAAAAAGAACATACAAAAAATCATTTGAAGAGAGTGACGATTCTGAAAAGAAAGATTTACCTCCATTGTGTATGTTTTCCCTGACCCAGTTTGTCCATAGGCAAAGATGCAGACATTGTAGCCATCAATGACAGATCTCACCAGTGAGGAAACTTCCTCAAATATCTAGGACATAAAAACAGGTCTTGGCATAGTACCATAAAATAGCACCCAGATAAACATGTGAACTCTCTTTACACATGCCTATGATTTCTCTTAAGGAATAGGCAAACATATGGAGCGACAGGTAGACAGACGGGTTGATAGAAGAGACATACAGACAGACGAACAGTTAGGTAGACAGACAGACGGCCAGACAGACAGGCATTACGTATAGACACTTGAATTGATGGACAAAAAGACACCGTGATGAAGGAATAATGGATGGATGGATGGATGGATGGATGGATGGATGGATGAAGGGAGTGATGAGTGGATGGTTGGATGAAAGGCTGGATGAATGGATGGATGGATGGATGGATGGATGAATGGATGGATGCATGGATGGATGACGGATGCATAGATGGATGGATAGCATGGATGGATGCAATGATGGATGGGTGGATCGATCGATAGCATGGATCGATGCAATGATGGATGAATGGATGGATATATGCATGCATGCATGCACAAATGGATGGAGGGATGGATCCATGGGTAGATTGAGGCATGAAGGCATGGATGGATGAATGTAAGGCAGACAAATAATAAGATAAACAGATGACTGAAGAGTGGTGGACTAGGTTGCCATGAAATTCTTTTCATCATCGGGATTCACTCATAACTTGATTGTTTATTTGTGATTGTTTATTTTCGCCTTTTATCTAATAGTACGAACTGGAATCCACGACACTGAAGTTGGCCTTTGTTACTATTGTATCAATCTCGCTCAAAGCATCACTGACCTGTTCTTGAGAACTCTGCATGTCAAAGACTTTGTCCATGTCAAACTGTTGGAAGCGACCTTTGTTGTTGACCTGAATCAGACTGTCATCACTAAGGTCAGGGGTCACCACAATGTCATCTTCTTCTCGGCCATCTTCCTTGATCCAGGGGCGGACTCGGCAGAACACTCGAATGTTTCCTGGCAGACAGCGATTGATGGATGGGTTTTACTATTCTGACCAATTGATTTTTGTAAAAGATTGATTGACGTTTAATTTAATATTTGCTCGATTTATTAAAGATTAAGTGACTGATTAATTGCTTGATTGATCGATTGATTGATTGATTGACAGTTTGATCGATATATTGATCTCTGATATTTTTTTAGTGGGTGAGTGAGAGAGAGAATGAGTGCGTGTGTGCGTGAGTAAATGAGTGAGTGAATGAATAAGTGAATGAGTGGGTGAGTGAGTGAGAGAGAGAGTGGGTGAGTCAGTGAGTGAGTGGGTGAGTTAGTGAGAGAGTCAGTGAATGAGGGAGTGAATAAGTGGGTGAATGAGTGAGTGAATGAGTGAGTCAGTACGAAACTGAGTGAGAGAGAGAATGAGTGAGTGAATTAGTGAATGAGTGATTGGGTGGATGAGTGAGTGAGTGGGTGAGCGAGTGAGTGTGTGAGTGAGTGAGTGAGTGAGTGAGTGAGTAAGTGAGTGAGTGCGTGAGTGAGTGAGTGAGTGAGTGAGTGAGTGAGTGAGTGAGTGAGTGAGTGAGTGAGCGAACGAGTGAGTGAGTGAGTGAATGAGTGAGGGAGGGAGTGAAGGAGTGAGTGAATGAGTGAGGCAGGGAGTGAATGAGTGAGTGAGTGAGGGAGGGAGGGAGTGAGTGAGGGAGTGAGTGAGTGAGTTAGAGACTCAGTCAGTCAGTGACTTAGTGAGTCAATAAGTCAGTCAATCAGTCAGTCTGTCAGTCAGTGAGTTTTGCTCGCCGTGAGAGATTATGGAAAAGTAACAGCAAGAGAATATAAAAGAAGGAATAAGAGAGAGAGAGAGAGAGAGATAAAGCAATGGAAAATAGAGACAGCTTGAGTGAAAGTATGACAGAGAAGAATGAAAGATAGAAGAAGTGAGAGAAAGAGCGAGAGAGAGAGAGAGAAAGTGTAAGAGACGCATACAATGCATATTCATATCGGTGCGCTCACAAACAAGATGTCACACAAGTATAGATTCTCCCAATACATCAGAAAGCCAATGAGCAATGAGACACTGCACATGCAACTGATCTAAATGTCAGCCATTTTTCCTGGGGTAAATCCAAGCTTCTTCCCTTAACACAAAACTCCGCAAAAAGACAGATCATTCCGCGCGTCATATTCCAGTTAATTTCCATTACGAGAGACTTGCAAATGTCGACAGGATCCTTTCCAGACGACGAAGCCTTGCAAACAATGGACCGCTCCGCCCGTAGTTGAATGGGACACGATGTTTGAGACATTAATTTTGAAAATATCACAAAATTAATTTCCTGGACAAGACCAGAAATGCCAGCTACACATGCAAAGACTGTGAGACAAAGCTACAACATCAGCGTTGACAATACCCCAGCAGGAACAACGACGACAACAACAACAGCAATAATGCACAAACAACAACAACATACCACGACATCGCGTACAAAAAAGATCGACAACAAGAACAACAGCAACAACACAAAAATGATAAGAGATTAACAAGAAAGATGACAGCCTCCGTCAACAACATCATGTCAGCAACAATTACAGCACTAATATGAAGTCGAGAACAACAACAGCAATAACAACGACAAACAACAACAGCAACAACAACAACAGCAACAACAACAACAACAACAACAACAACAACAACAACAACACTCCCACACCCAAGGTCAGCGACAAAAACAAAGACCGTCACAACCACCAGTTTTTGGATCAGGCGGATCTCCAAGCGACGGGTCCTGTCAGTTCTAGCGCGGACAGCCAAGGTCGAAGAAGCCGCTCAAGATGTCGCCCGTCTCCGCCCGGTACAAAACACCAGAGCCCTTGAATTTTTATTGACGGCGGGCGCCATGGCCAAGCGGTGAGGCGTCTGCTCGTCGGCGAACATTTACGTCCGAATCCCACCAACGGATTGGGAAAGATTGGAACTTGCTTATATGAACGATTCCCTCGTTTCCTGGATTGGGAAGCCCGGCGTCGTGCCTTCTCGGATAAGGGCGAATGCAATTCGGAGGTCCGTGTGTAAGTTACGCACGTTAAAAAAGCCTTGGTAGTTAAAAACCGGATGATAAGAGGACGAAGCCGCCGCTGTCCGGGCAAACTTTCCCAATTCCCAATTTCTAGCCACAAAAATTCTTTTCCCGTAACAGGGCACGCCCTTTCAGCTGAAATAATCCTACTTTTTTTTTTGTACTGAAAGGCTACCGCATACCTAGCATAAGGCACGGGGAAAAATATACTTTACTGACCTTCAGTTGAGACTAAGTGTTTGCATGTCGTTTCGCAAAGCATTTCCAAACTCGATCAGTATAAACTTTGACCATACACAGCATTTTCAAGTGTCTCTCATCTGAGGAATGTTTACCCAATCAAAGTTCATTTACATTATCAAAGCCATCAATCCGTTGTGTGACTTCAAATACTTAAATGTGCCGATTTTGGGGAAGACAGACACATGGCCAAAATGTTACACTTTGGGTTAAATGTTAATTACACACAGTTAAAAATTGATATCTGCCATGCAGTTTTACATTCATTTCCAATCATTAGGAATATGCTCTGATTTGATCTGAATTTTGCGAATTATGTTGAGATAGAATGAGAGCTAGTTTTAACGAAAAGTGTGTTACAAGTTTTTCTTTCATCCGCCTCATCCGCTGGCTCTCGGCTGAGCGAACACATTTGTGCATGTTTTGTTTTATAGCGCTAAATGTTCATCTTGCTTACTCATAATTAAGTCCCTCGCGGGGGCCCGGGGTATATAAGTAGGTTCTCTTCCTTCCACCTGCAGGCGGTGAAAGCCCGCTATCGGTGGGACATGGAATGCTGCGGTCGACGTTCCAGGGGAGACATCTCTTCTCTCTCTCTTTCTCCTGGCTCCTGTCTTCTGTCCCACTCTCTCTCCTCTCTTCTTCTTGACGCGTAAACGTATCTTACCGTGTTTGGCACAATATAGACGTAATCGTGCTGATGTGACATTAAACCCCAACATCAATTAACACCAGCTCATAAATAGGTGAATATAGGTACATATCGCTGACCATTCTCATCCATACCTAGACAGTTTTTTGTTTTCGTTTTTCAAGGCTTGCAAACAAAGTTCCACAACGTTTTCCTTGGAGACTTCCTTCATCGCGAGAGAAAAGCAAACCCCATATCCCATTATACACCAGGACGAGGGTAAATTTACTTTGGGGAAAGTCGTCACGGGTTGAAAGGAGGCTAAAAAAAAAAAAAAAAACCTGACAATCTCAGGCATAAGAGTGTTGCTAATCACCAGGAAATTGGTGCGAAGTCCCTCGTGTTCCCAACAGTTTTTAAGACTCCAGAATAGGATAGGATAGGACAGGATAGAATAGGATAGGATAGGGCAGGATAGAATAGGAGGGGATAGGACAGAACAGGATAGAATAGGGTAGAACAGGATAAAATAGGATGGAATAGGATAGGATAGGGTAGGATAGAATAGGATGGAATAGGATAGAATAGGGTAGAATAGGATAGAATAGGGTAGGATAGGGTAGGATAGGGTAGAATAGGGTAGGATAGGGTAGGATAGGGTAGAATAGGGTAGGATAGGGTAGGATAGGGTAGAATAGGGTAGAATAGGGTAGAATAGGGTAGGATAGGGTAGAATAGGGTAGGATAGGGTAGGATAGGATAGAATAGGGTAGAATAGGGTAGAATAGGGTAGAATAGGGTAGGATAGAATAGGATGGAATAGGATAGAATAGACTAGGATAGGACAGAATAGGGTAGAATAGATGTCAGCAGGCTATGACATGTGACAGGGATGATCTCTTTCTCTCTCCATCAAGTCGTCAAACCACACGATTAGCCGGCGCTGTGAGCGAGACAAGACAAGATTACCTAAAATCGACAAACTCCCCAGTGAATAAATTCCCGCGCTCAACTGACATAACGTGAGCTCTCAAGAGCTCCTTTCTAAGCCAGCCCAGCTTTGGGCGTGAGTCGCTCTATCAGATAATGGCTTTGGAACAGATTAGAATATGTCGTGACAACAACATTCTAAATTGCCCGCTTCGCACTACATGTCGGCATCGCTATAACCACTCGGATCTTGAAACTTGACAGAACTAGTTATGGCATCAGACCACACTGAAAACTGACAAGTATAGAAACTGATAACTTCATACCAAAAAGGTGTTGAAATTGAACAGTTCTGTCTAAAATCTTAAAGTAGCTCATACACGAACGGTTCTTGTCATACAGAATTGTAGCAGTTTGAAGTTGATCGATAGAGACTTAAAATTGATCAATAATCTGGCCACGATATCAAACTCAAATGAACTCTAGAAACACTGGAACTGACAGCTCAAATCACAGGAGTGTTGGAAGCGATCCGCTCTTAAAAGAACGGTGTTATAGAAAACCAGAGCTGGCTCTACAGGATCATAACTGACGAGACAATGTTGAACTTGACCCGATGTTCTTGCCTTAGAAAGTTGAACCGACAAAATCTTCCCCCGTGAAAGTTGAAAATAATCCATTATAAGTACAACAGTCTTGTACATGAACAATTATATGTCAGAGCATTAACCTGTTCACTGCCAGGTATATAATGATACTGATGTGAAGACATTATTTCAGAACTTTAAGATATGGTACTGAATTGCCGACAGGTTGACACAAAGTTTTAGCGAATGTTTGACCATCATACGCCAGCAACTGTCATTGTGTATAACCACAGGAGAATATTGAGTGAATCTGCAGTAATTCTGGCAGTGAAGAGGTTAAAACAGATTAGACATTGTGGACGACTGTGTAAATCACAGTATAAGATCGGAACTGCTATAGCACTGCACACAAACTAGATACTGTTGAAAATCGTATTTATATCTATATCGGGATGAACATTTGGAAATTTATCAGATCTTACCACGTCATCGTGCTAGAATTGACTGCATCTATGTGTGACGACACACTTAGCACTCACTTGACACGTGGTTCATTTGTGGGTGTGTATCACCATCAGACAGCTAACACAGCTGATAAACCTTCACAAACACAGCGTATTTCCCAGACACCACTCGGCAGGTAGGGCGGATACGTCAGTAGGTACACACTACACTACACCATGTAATCCCTTCTTCCCTGTACGCCTGACTTGTGCAAACACGCGCACACTGCACATCACATACCTGGGATCAGTCTGATGAATGAATGCGCGCACGCGCACGCACGCACACAGACACACACACAGAGGCTATCCCATAATCTTCTTCCTCTCATGTCGGTATCTGTAGGCTCTTTGCCCCAATCAGTGCAGCCATGGTTTACCTCCGACGGCAGCCGATGTTTCCAAGTCAATCACAGTCACGCACCAAATCGTGATTGTGACGGTGTGCAGGATGAATGGGCAGAGGAAGGGAGAGGGAAGAGAGCGAGATTCCCACAGGAAAACGTCGACGTTTAAAAGATGCACAGAATATCGTGTGACAGAATATCATGACGCCTTGTCCGTTGTTTACACGACGACATCCAACACTTTTCAATTGCTATTTTCCTTTCTCTCCCATACAGTAATTAGTTGTTGTTGTTGTTGTTGTTGTTATTGTTGTTGTTTTTAAATTATCAGATTTTGTTATTGTTATTATCAAATAGATCTATTATGACTCAAGAAACGGAAAACAAATTTCATAATCTCATGGTGATGGACAAGGGATCACGACCTTCTCTCACAGCCTGATGTATTAAAGTACTGAAAGATCTAACATGACATTCTGTGAATGAAACTCCAGGCTTTTCTGAGCCAGAAAATTATTCCCAGGACAAACTGCAGCTTTCCAGCTCCCTTTGATTACCAAGAGGATCACATAATGTGCAATCTTCACAAATTCTGCCAAACGCTTGTTAATCTATACAATCTCTGATCAAAGGAAAGCATCGTCGTGGTGACGATATAGCGACGGGGATTTCCATGGCCGGGTCTTTCATCTCAAATAACATGAGCAAATAATTTTTTTTAAAAACATTGGTACAAAAATAAGCGCATTGGAAAAGGGAGGGGAAGGCGGAGAGAGAGAGAGAGAGAGAGAGAGAGAGAGGGAGAGGCAGAAGAAACTGCTCATAAGGAAGCACTATGACAATGTATTCAAAGTAAATCTTCTGGGTACAAAAAAATATCTGACATTAACTTTTATCTCCGGTTGGCAGGATAAATCCGGGTTGGAACAGCATAAAGAGTGTTTCACATGGTGAACATCCTCATCCATTCAACTGCCTGCTTCTGCTCGATGTGATTCTGCATTATATTACAAGTGGTCTGGAAAATCCTGACTTGAAAAGAAGCTCTTCGCACCGCGCCATCCTGTTTTCTGACTAACTCAACCGGTCATATCAAAATTTGTAATTGTAAATGAATGCAAAGCCGCGCATCTTTCTTGCTTCCTGGACTGTGTATGTTCACAAACCTTGAACACGCCAGATCTAAGAGCGGGACTTAGTTTGCGATGAATAAGCCAAATATTTTCAATCAGATTCCATTCCTCACCAGCTATAAGTTCGTCTGAAACGGAAGAACAATATAGGCAAGCCAGGTCAATAAGATACATGAATTAGCATATCTGCACAGACCCCTTTTATGTTACACATTCCGCTGCCTTGACCCCTTTTATGTTACACATTCCGCTGTCTTGAACTGACAGGGTCGTAAGTCCACTAAACCAAGTTTTGAGAAAATGGTTTCCTAAGTTTAGGCAGGTTATAATTTTTTTACAAATACCACAAAATTCATCTGTCTATAACAGGCTAAATTGTAGTCTTACACACTTGAGACTCACATAGGAGAGAAAAAACACAATCCAAATGTATGGGAACATGTTTAACTCCATTTTTGTAAAAAAAAAAAAAAATGGACTTACGACTCTGTCCTTCCAAGGCAGCGTTTTCCTGTCGGCCTGACGGCTCTCACTGAAAAGTTAGCAATATCCTCCTTTTATAAAAATGCCCAGAATTTTCAAACTTAAGACTGCCAAGCCGTCACTTATCAAATTCATGAACAGAATCGAATCACAAATCTGGAGAATTAAGAAGTTGGAAAATAAACAAACTGAGGGAATCCGGCCAATTTTCAGACCAGGTTGGCTCTTCTTCATGACAACTTCATCATCATCATCATCATCATCGTCATCATTTTACGAAAAATGTCTTAAACTTTAGACGACTGTCCACCGGCAACTAATCAAATACATCAAAAAAGTTCAAAAACAATATGAAGATTTTTGAATTGCGATGATATAAAGTTAACTGATCTTGCTGGCCAAATTTTCGAGCATCATCATCGCCATCATCATCATCATCATCATCATCGTCATCATTTTAAAAAATGTCTTGAAATCTCAGACGACTGTCGACTGGGAACTAATCAAATACATCAAAAAAGGCAAAAACAACAACAATATGAAGAACTCTATATTAAGCAAACTGATATCACTGGCCCAATTTTCGTATCCTTTTGGTTATCCGTCAGGGCAATGAAGAGAACATAAAATGTTAATAGGGTATTGCTGTACACGAAAGAAAATGTTAATTAAATGATGTGCTTATTGTATAAGAAAAGGTTTTCAATTTTGTTTAAAAAGGAATGAAAAAAGTACATTTTTGGAACAATTAGAATTTCACACCTTCAGATTTACAAGGGTTAAATGAAATGAATATATGTCAGATTTTTATGTTGTTTGTCTTGAAATCATCATCATCGCCCTTCTTCTCTTCCAGCGTTTAGACCAAAGACTTTCATCGAGCCCATCTTTGCCATTTCATTCCTGGAGTTACCTCTCTTCACAGAACTCATCACCTTTCCTGACACCTAGACCCCCCCCCCCTCCCCACCCCCGCCCCGCTAAAGTACCGCTCAACAGTCTTAGAGACGATCTTACTATTTCACTGAGCTCCTCCCGGCGTTATTACGATCATCGGTGACAAATGGGTTTGGTAATGTCATGCGACAGCAGTTAACGATCTCCACTGCGGGGGGGGGGGGGGGGGGTAGCCGTGGCCGTGTGGGTAGGCGTAGGCTACTCGGCGAGAAGCTCACGCCGTGGACGAAGCCGACTAGAGTCTCACGTCCTACTATCATGAGATGGGAAGATCGAATATTAGAACCTGCATTTTTTTTTTCAGTGACTCATCGGTCCCCTGACTTTATGGGTTTGGAAGCCTGACGTCTAGCCTTCTCTGGTAAGGGCCAATACATTTCTGAGGTCCCGTGTGTGAGCTGCGCACATTAAATAATCCTTGGCATTTCAAAATCGGATGAAGAGTGAGCGGAGACGCCACTGATCAGGCAAAATTTTGCAGTTATAATTTTCTGCCCACTAATTTTCTTCTCACTAAAAACAGAGCAGGCACATAAAGCCGAGATAATCCCACGTTCTCAGGACTGAAAGGCTACGTACTCAATAAACAAATAAATCTTCATTGCTGGCGGTTCTGCTGTTGGCAGCAATGCGATAACAGTCGCACATGCCCAACCTTTGGACCTCATCGTCCTGGATAATTATCTATGCTATAAATCTGCAACAAAACCCATAAAAGGCTTATGGACTCGAAAACTACTGGAGGTATCCATCTGAAATTTGGCATACAACATTCTTGCATAAAGATCTGTGTTTCTACTTATATAAAGCCGGAAAAAAAAAAAACTTACTATGTTTGACGTTATTCTAAAAAGGCGATAATCACTGATAGTAAATTCGTGAGAGTGTTTGATCCGAACTGCACGTTCCATAGAATAACACGTTCAAAACACCAAACACGTTTTCTTTGAGTCACATTCAGTTTAATCATCCAAAATACCAATAACAAGGTGCGCACACTTGCCATACACTTGA
>JBCEWB010176984.1:0-10088 GCA_039654565.1 Peronia peronii
TACTGTGTTTTATTATCATCATCATCATCATCATCATCATCATCATCATCATCATCATCATCATTATCATCATCATTTTTGTCGTTATAATTATCATTTTAAATGAAACATCTTGAGTTGCCCCGACAAAGATTGCAAACATAACAGGTCACTGACTCAATAAAAGTTAATCATCCTCATCGTCCATATCATCACCATTGTCATCAATTGCATCACCAACAACACTATCCAGCACCATCATCAGAATCTGTCTTGCTGACGCTCAATGATATCCTTCTCCCCAGGAACGTTGTATGACGTGCTCTATGTGCCCAGTTAACACCATCATCGTCAGCCCGTGCCAGGGCGTGCACGACACCCGCTGTGGGCCTTTCTACGACTTCAACGACTTTCTGCCTGGCGCCGCCATGCCTGCCGGGAAACAAAGTGCAGACGCTGACAACTTCCGGAACCTCCAGACAACCCAGCCAACCAGCGAAGAGAAGTCAATGCTCGAAAAAGAGACCGGGTCACGAGAGGTCGTGCCTGGCAGTGATAAGATCATGAATGATGACGTCGATGCGAGTGAGTCGGGTGAGTGGAGATCGCTGACTCTCACACTTGCCATCGTCGTTTCTCTTACCACAATCGTCATTGTGTGTGCTGTTATCGCCATTGTCCGTGTTGTGAGACGGCGACGTCAAAACAATGGTAAACTCTCCTGTGACTATAGCCGTCCCCCTCAGGAGGTGTAGTAGCAGCAAATGGTATATAGCTGTTGTAGAAGAAGAAAGTTCTACACAGCGAATTAGGAGACCACTAGACGTGTTTCTACTGGCTGCTGTCATGCTGTTGTTATGACCGTTGGCTGTGGCGGAACTTCGAAGCATTCCTAATAAATCTTCCTGCAACGTTTGCTCTTTCAGTATATCTGATAGGATTATACTTGCCCTCCCCTGCAGTACTGTTATGGCTAAGCTAAGACTTATTTCAAGCTTTTGCCATCCATATTGACGCCCTAGAGTGAATGTCAGTTTGCTGCAGACTGAAAGGTATAATGCTCTATTTCACAGCAGATTTAGCTGGTACGCTGATCAAGTACGGGGGAAATTAAAGAGCAAAGTGATGTGAAAAGACCCCATAAACTGAAAGCTTTTCGAAATTCATCAGAATCGCCGTCATTGAACTTTCAGTCATGTATGAAGAAAGTGCAGAGAACAAACGATGCAAAAATGACATCGCTGTCCGGTAGCTTCTGAATGCAGCTATTGACCGTGCATAGCCGACATCTGGTCGTCAGCTTTTGTTGCGATGCTGTTATTGATGTGACATTTCTGTATAAGTAAACCATTTCGTACTATCGATTTCATTCTGCCAACAATTTGCAATGTTTTACAAGAATTTTGGGGGGCTCAGAAAGTAACTAGAGATCCGGCGCCACATGATTTTGAAGAGAGTTTTTCTCTCCATTAAAAAAAATGAATAAATAAATAAAAATTGTCGAAGCGAGCGTAAAATGAAACGCAGAGTTAATCTCAGTGAAAACCTAATTTGCAGTCTTTGGTCTGTTTTCTTTGTTCTGTAGATCTTGGGCATTATTCATCTTCAAATGATATTCATTAAAAGCATGTTGAAAAAAACAACAACAAACAAACAGCTCAACAACGAAAGCAGGAAGATCAACAGCGATAAAACCTGGAATAGCCCGGGTTTGCAAAATGGTTTATCTTCTTTTCCCGTATCCATTATTTTTTTTTACAGGTGTATGTCAAGGTGTCAAAACTTGAAAATGTTCCTGGTTTTCATGAGTTTTTTTTTAGACTTCTGGGTGAAGTAAACAAAGCGGTATTCTTCCTCCTCATTATTTTTCGTTTTGTTTTTAGGTTAACAGTTAATAGAATTGCACCTCTGTTTTTCTTTTTTTTAAATTATTATTTTTTTTAATTTTGTATAAATTTCAAGACTGTGATCCTAAAATATTCTGCCATGTTTCTTATGTTCGTCTTCTATTTTTTTTTGTTAACCACTCTTTCTCAGTTGTCTATATCTTTTCAGTGTTGTATGTGTCTGTATCTTTGTCATGATATAAACACATTTGATAGATTAAAAAACATTTACATTTACTTTGACAGATTCTCAGAGGGCACCTAGAATGTTCGAAAATTTAGTTATAAATTCAACATTTGCAAACACTGTGTTCACAGATAAACCTTATACTTTCTTGTACCGAATGTTCTGATGATGAACTAATTTTCTCTTTTGCAGAAAGGAATGCATTCAGCAATCATCAGGAATGTGTTTGATTAACCATTATTTTCATACTGTTGTAGCTTATCTGATATCAGTGCATTATTGTGTTCGCATTCCCAAACGTTGCCATGAAAAAGAAAACTGATGTGTTCAAATGTTCAGATTATACCATTTACATCCACATAGAAAGTTCATATTCTGTCTACAAGTTTTATTATTACATGCATCAATATTATTTGTTTTTCCCTGTATTACAATTGTTGATGTTGTTACTGTTAAACATTACTATGACTGTTGATGTTGTTATTGTTGCTACTGTTATTACAACTGTTTTTGCTGTTATTATTATTAGCACTACAAACATTACAGTCATCATCATCATTTTATAAAAATGTCTTAAAATATAAGACCACAGTCTTGTATTTTAAGACATTTTTATAAAATGATATAAATACATTTATATATATGTATAAATAATAAAATACATTTTTTTTAAAAGCAAAAGACGATATGAAGAACTTGATGTTGAACAAATTGATATCATTGGCCAAATTTCCGAACCCACTTGGTTCTTCGTCAAGGCAAATAGTCATCATCATCATAATTATTGTTGTTATTAGTATTGTTGTTATAATTGTTTTTGTTGTTGTTGTTGTTGTTGTTGTGTTGTTGTTGTTGTTGTTGTTGTTGTTGTTTCAAATTATTTTTAAAGCCTTTGTTTTGTTTTTTATTTTCATTACTTTCAGTACATGCTATAATTATGAATGATTCCTTGAAATGAAACCGTCCTGATTGCCCTGTTCATAGCTCACTTGTTGATGTGCTCTTAATTTATTCATTGTAACATTTCTTGAGTCTGTATATACTTAGTTGATGGTACAGAAATCTACCGTATTTATATTGCTTGCTGATGCAAAGGCAACTTCAAAGATGAAACAGAATGTGTAAATAATATGTTGTGAATTCCCCTTTTCAGGAACTCTTCAAATTTTTGTCATTGATGTATTCATTGTCTGTGCGTTATTCTCTTTCTTTCTTTCTGTCTTTGTTTGTTTGTTTGTTTGTTTCCTTCTTTCTTTCTTTCTTTCTTTCTTTCTTTCTTTCTTCCTTCCTTTCTTTCTTTCTTTCTTTCTTCCTTCATTCCTTTCTTTCTTTCACTTTTTCTTTCTTTGTTTTGCTCTTTCTTTCTTTTTCTTTCTTTTTTCTTTGTTTCTTTCCTTTTTTTTCTTTCTTTCACCTCTGCTTGTTTATCTTGGTTCAATTGAGAAAGTCTGATTTGTTTCTTATGATTGATATGAAAAATAAGTCATAAAAAGCCGAAGGCGATCGACATGTCTTTTCCTTCAATTCACAGCTGATAGATGTGTTTGTTTGTTGTCATTGTTGTTAATATTTGGAATATTTAGGTTCTCAATATTGAGAGATGATGTGATTGTGTTATAGATAAGTTAAGGTTATTTTAAATTTAGAGAGAAAAATATTTTTAAAAAAGAGAGAGAGAGTTTGAATAATTATCAGTGCAAAGAAAAAGATGTTAAAACTTAGGTATGAATAGTTCCAACCTCCAGATATCAAAATCAATTCCATAATGAAACAATTTGTGGAGATAGGTTCTTCTTGCTCTCTCGCCACTGGCATTGCTTTACAAAGACTGTTATCACCACTCCATGATAAATCTTGCATACCTAAACACGCCCCCTTGTCTTAGACCACAAGTGATCCAATGTAGAAGAGTCTTCTGAGATAATAGATATCCCTTGCGATCTATTTGTCATGAAAAAACAAAGACGGGAATGTCTCTGCGCGACTCAGCATACCCGACTTTTCTTTAGATAAGGTAGTTAAAAAACCAAAAACACAGTACATTGATAAAAGAAGTCTCTGTTTTTATATAAAGTGAGTATGTCTTTTTTTTTTTTTTTCAGGTTTTTGTTTCAGGAACATTACTTCATATCATTTAAAAGACCTGTCTTTCGGTGGAATATGTTTCAATTCAGATAAAGAGTATTTGAATCAAGGAGGGTTGTATGAACAACTGATAAGGAAATCCCTGACCTAGGCCGTTATCGTGTAATACCAGCCTTCTAAAAGCAGAGACATAAAGAAGGGATGAGACTGATAGTATGAAACACACAATTGGTTTAATAAAGAAGACAAGATTCGTGTAGGCTGGTGCAAATACAGATAATATTATTTAGAAAGTAAATACCGATCATTATGTCTTAGTTGCTCTTATTGAACTGGTCGTCATCCAGGAAGACTATGTCTTTTGATTTGTGGGGTGCTCACTTCAATTTAAGCTTGCGATGGGATCTGAGACTCAAACTAAATTACTATTTAAGAAGTCCGACGTTATCAATGTCACCGAAAGAGATACGAATTCTTGTCCTCAAAGACGCGGAGAGTGTGAGTTAGGTTGTTTAATTTTTATCACTGAAGATGTAGATAGGCTGTGATCTTTTGATTTCATCTGAAAGCTGTAACTAAGCTTACTTGAAACTACAGTCCCAGCGGGAAGGTATACATCATAGGATTACTTTGTCTCGTTTTTAGTTGATTTTATTCATTGCTCTAATTATTCCCTGTTTTGATAACAATGTGCATTCTTATTGTGTGCCTGATCGGCAGAACTTTGTCATGTTTCATAATTTGTTTATGTCAGATTTTAAATTAAAAACATCTTTATTTTTATTTACCTCCTGTGTTTAGGTCATGTTCTTTGTTTTATGTGTTGCTTGTTCATGAACGCAAATGCAGACACATAATGGGAATTTATATATTATACAAGAGAGAGAATGTGATGGGATTCAGCTGTGAAGTTATTATCAAAGACCCATCTGTCCACCTCACTATTTACCCAACCCTGCCTTCACCCCTCCCCCTTCTCTCTTCCTCCCTCCTCTCTCCTTTAATCCATCCATCCATCCATCCATCCATCCATCCATCCATCCATCCATCCATCCATCCATCCATCCATCCACCTTTCTATACATTATTTCACCAAACATAAACACGCATTTAAATCTACCAAAACAAAGATATTGTAATGTATATTATACTGTGATAGTAACGAAAATAGACTAATTAAAATTGAAAAGGTTCCAGAAAAATTGGAAAATAACTGTATAACAGTAGCCAGCAGTCGAGTACATTCGCGAAAGTAGCCAAGCCCGGCCTGGTAAATGGAAAAGAAGATGGAACACGAAAAACGGAACAGGGAATAGAGAGGAATTTAACAGAGAAAAATTGACAATAATATCGGGCTCCGTTCACTGTGGAGCTTCTTCGTCATAAAAGCCAATCCTAGCCAAATTACTTTAATTATCTCTCTAACCAGGGGGAGGCTGCGACAGACAGGCAGACACATAGACAGACAAGAGATGGGGGACCGAAGGGAAATAATGGAGAAGGCCGATGTCTGTTATTTTAACGAGCTGGATTTGACCGTGCTCCCTTTATATTCATGTAGCGAGGCCTATAATAGGCGCTCTTTCTTCTGGCTCACCACTTCTTTCCGTTGTCCTATTATTTTTCCGCACAATACCAAAAATACTTGGAGCGTTTCAACAATTGAATGTGGAACGGCGGGTTCCGTTTGAATAGGACGTCCGACCTCGACAGGCAGGGGCCACCCTAGACCGGAGTTTGACTTAGACACTGGAGCCCGAGGGTGGAGGAAAAACTCGACAACACATACTAGCCCTGTGCTGGACTATGGGGCTGATGAGAGAGGTCATTCATACAACTAGTCTGTGTTTGAAAGAGCCGTCGGTCCGTTAACAGATGGCCACTGAACAGAGTTAGGGTCTATGTCTGGTTACTTTCGGTCTTTGATGTAATACGCCTGGAAGTAGTAATTTCATGGTGTTTGAGATAAAAGGAGATAATTGTTTTTTGTTATTGGAGCAGTCGTGGCGGTGATGTATTGGTGGTGATGGTAGTAATTGTAGTAGCAGTAATTGTAGTAATAGTAGTAGTAGTAGTAGTGGTGGTAGTAGTAGCAGTAGAAGCAGTAGTAGTAGTAGTAGTAGTGGTAGTAGTAGTAGTAGTTGTAGTAGTAGTAGTAGTAGTAGTAGTAGTAGAAATAGTAATAAAAATGCTAGTCGTAGCTGTAATAGTAAAAGTAGAAATAGTAATACGAGTCGTTGTAGTAGTAGTGGCAGTAGTACAAGTAGCATAGAAGGAAAAAGAGAAGGAGTAATGGCACAGTGAAGGACGAGAGGGAATAACAATAGTAATGCATATTAGTGTTTCTTGTCACTATAGCAGAATAGGTTCGCAAAAATGGTTGGTGCACAGGTTAGAATAACTCGCTGTAAGTGTAGTGTGTAGTCTGAAAGCAATTTTGTTACTGTCGCTGGGGTTGAGGCAGAAATTGTAAAAACGATAGCAGTTAAATTTATAATGATATTGATGATGCTGTTATTACTGTAGCAGTTACAGAATCTAGTGCTGGTAATGACCGTAGAAAACAAAAACAAAAAAATGCCCATAGTGATTTCTAGAAACAATGGCATTTGCTGCATGCTTGTTTATGGTTCTTGTTTTTCTGTTGGTTGTGGTGCCACTGTTGAACAAAAATGCAGGTGTTATCAAAGGACCAGCGATTTATCTGTCTGAAAATTTACGGCTTTTTTTTTTTGTAAATTAGCCCGTCCTGCAGTGGATGAAAATACTTCTCCTTAAATATTCACAATTACCCTTCTAGATAATTTTCTTATTGCATTTTTTATTTTTAAAATTGATGTGTTCTAATAGTGGGATTGTCATCCAGAGATACAAATCCAATAAACAAAAGGAGGCTTGAAAACTTTATCTTATTGTTTTTTATATATGACAATATAGTCCCCTATATAAGGTCGAGCCTACATTTTCTCCACATCTATCGAGCCGCTTCATTACTTTAGGAACCTTGTTAGACACAGTATAGTACAGTGGGATTAGAAAGATTACAACACCCTCAGTAGCGTCAACGTACTGCAACTCACGAAATCTTTCATAAAGTACTTCCCTGATATTTTTATCGTCAATTTCATTTTCTGAGATTTTGAGATAAACCTTGACGCCTGAGTCAGAAGTCATATCTCCTTGAAACAGTATCTATATTATATCAGAATGGCAAACAGCATCAATATGAACAATAACAACTGCAACTTCCCTTTATTCCCGTCTTCCATAACTAGCAAGATTGGCAATCAGTAATGAGTCCACCGTCTTCAAATGATACTGTCGTTGTATAGCTTGGAAGAAATCTTACATATTAACTCAGTCGAACCTAGAAATTCAAAAGCAAGCAAAAACAAACATAAACGTTTTCACGTATTTCCACCAAGCTACTATATAAAATCTATATTCCCGATATACACGAAAGAATGTAGGAAATGAGAAGATACCCAACATAAAGAGGGAGAGGAGAGGGGAAGGGAGCAATAGGTCACAAGAGAGATATTGAACAATGCCTCATAATTATAAATGAATGATAAAACTAGCCGTGAAGTGAAATTCACGATTACCAGTCCTAAGTTGTTGAAGGGGGGAAAAAAATCACAGAAGTCTTTAAAGTTTAGTAAATTGGACGGGTTTGTAAAAAGTGATATTTTAAATAACCAGTCGAGATTTATCTCCTCATAGTTCCACTGGTAGTAATGTTGAAGAGGTGAAGATGGTACATCAGTGGTGAGAATGTTTGCGATTGTGGTGGTAGCTGATTGTCCGTTTATGACTTCCTCCACTGAGTGTGGTCACAGAAAGCTAGTTTTTATTATGGGGAGGGAATTGGTAAACCCACATGATACAGTTTTCTCTCTCTTAACTGTCACATTTTTCTTTTAACTACCACCTTAACTTGCCACTCTTTTTCTTCCATTATGCTTTTCCCCAAAACTACCACAGCTATCAATGGGCCACTTCCTTTCCCAAGCTAACTTCTCTGCAACTTTTCATTTGAGGAATGGATGAATGAATGAAAGGTGCAGCTGAGCTTTGCCTGGCGTCCGTGGAAACAAGGGGAGGGCACTTGTTTTGTCAAGATAGCAGTAGCAACAAGGGCGACCGCGCTGAAAAAAGCGAGGTTATAGTTTGGCCAACACAAACCAAAGGACGGGATGCATCCGGTCCAACCTCCCAGTTCAAAGCCCGGACCTGCTGCGATACTTGAATCTGGCTTGTCAAGTTCCCCTCAGTCTAATCATTGGTTTTCACGCTGAGCATGAATCATAGGATCAAATCGGAGCCGTGGACGAGGGGTCGACCGAGAGAAGTATTCTCCCTTCACCACCTACCCCCTCTATTTTTTTTTCCACTTGATATTTGGCTGTAAAGGTAAGGAATGGAAACAGAACATCACATACGAGGGGCGGTGGAGGGAGGGGGTGGGGACAGAAGGCACAGGGTCGAAGGAGCGGGACTGACGGAATCATGGGTCTTCTTTTCATTCAAAATTAAATATGTAATTTATGGTTGATTCCATCCTATTGAGAGTATTATGGGAGTTGTTGAGTTTCGGGTTTCAGGTCGTTTTCCTGGTGGGATTTTTTAATTTCGTGCTTGTTCCGGTTTTGACCAAAGAGGCTGGTTTTTGACAATGGAATAGCTGAACGGGTCAGGCGGAGAGAAGAGGGAAAGACGGGTAGGACAGGGGAGGTGGATGGATATGGGGGAGGGGGGGGGGGCTAGGATGAATGGTCAGTGACAGGAATATCTCTAGTGGTTGCCAGGGTGCTGTCCTGTGTAGGGAGCTATTTTTCATCTGTTGGCGACGCGGTGCTAGCAAGGGGATCAGTAGAGATAACAAGGTGGAAGAAGAGAATAGTATCAATGACTGGTAAAGAGCGACGATAGTACGAACTAGTGGTAGTTGTAACGGAATGCTGATCTACGATTGTTGTTGTTGTTGATCTGGTGGTCAGCTTGGGGTGCCGATCGGTGGGAACAATCGCGGTATAGCTTTAGAGGTAGAGATACTGAGGCCCTGTCGTACTGGGTCCGACCACAAGCAGCAAGCCCGCGGCAAAAACAGTGTTCAGGGCGACATCTTGTTTCCTGTCAGGTAAATTCTTAAAAAAATTAAAACAAGCGTCAAAGATCTCTTAGGAAAAGACAGAAATAAAATCTAGGCCTACAGAAGTTTCAAACACGTCTTAAGTTTCATAGACAAGTCCTGACATTGGCATTTAGAGGCCAAATGAAGAAAACGCAAGTAAGCAGATAAAACAAGGCGACAACTGACAACCTCTTGCCGCGGTCTGGTATGACTTAACGTCAGAGATTATATTATAGGGGATCGACTGAAAGACCAAAACTACTATAGGAAGGACCAAATATCTAGTTCAAACAACACTAGAGCAACTGGCATTGTTTTGCTATCTTCGCTGTGAAATTGATAAACGAGGAAGAACAAAAGCTGATATCAGAGTAAGAACGCCAAAAGCTCATAACGGTATTAACCAACTACGGTACTTATAGTGTGAAAGCAGCAAAACTCACATTGACCCAACCGAATTAAAACTACTCAATTCCATAGTGAAATCGGTAATACTGTATGGTTCAGAGACCTGCATCAACCACCAAGCTTAAATTGCCAAAAAACGCCCCCAAAACTTTTATCAACTGTTTGCTTGACGTTATTGCGATGATGACAGTTACTGTCACTGCTGGTGTTACTGTACCGTTGTGGCTGCTGTTGTCGTCTCTGGTATTGCTGCCATAAGTAGTTGTCCGCCATTCGTGATCATGGTGTTACTGTTATTTTGCATGTTATTGTCCATTTGGTTGTTTGCTATTGTTCATTGATGTTATTGTCGTTGTTGTTTTACTGTTGGTCTGAAAATTGGGTGACAAGGTTGGAAGGGGCGGGGGGG
>JBCEWB010176995.1:0-10088 GCA_039654565.1 Peronia peronii
AGATAGATAGATAGATAGATAGATAGATAGATAGATAGATAGATGGATGGATGGATGGATGGATGGATGGATGGATGATGGATGGATGGATGGGTGGATGGATGGAAGAGAGAAATACCTGGAGAGAGAGAAAAGGCGACAGAATTCAGGTACTCTGGCGATTATAGTAAAGCATCACCCAATTTCAGGTAGTTATCGAGTTCTGCATTAGCTGCAGAAATTACTTAGCATACATAGCTCACGGGAACATTTGCTCACCTGCTCAGGTGGTCTCAAGCCTCTGCCGAAAACCTGTTCCGCTCACTCACTCCTGGAATCATGCTTGTTTGAGTGAACAACACAGGAGATCGAGGCTGGGCATTAGGGCTTCTCTTAATATCCCCCAAAACTGATATGTCAGTCACATGCCTTGGTGAAAAGGATACCATGTTAGTTAAAGACGAAAAATACCTCTCACATTTGGGTACCGGGAGGTGTGAGGAACGTGAGAAAGAGCCGGCTGTTTTCTTTGACCAGGAAACAAACTATAATTACAACTTAGGTTCCTTCAGTAATTGCGGAAATGAATGGTTAGATTACAGTTAGTTCTTGGAAAATGAATGGTTATAGAGGCAGAAAACAGCAGAGAAGCAGATCGAAAATTAGGAGTAATAGGATAGACAGACAGTTGAGGGAATGCGAGGAATACGTACCGTTTATGGGTTTTGGACGCCGACTTGTCTTGAACATAAATTGACGTTATGGAATCGTTGAAACGTTGAAACAAGAACGGTAGGTCACTGGCAACCATAGCAACAGTATACAACAACAACAATAATAGTAAGGTTACAGCAGTGTACACCCTGGTCATCTTATTGCCTACAACAACAATAACAACAAATAAATAGAGGAACATGATTATAAAGTTGCGTCTTAATTTACTGTGATGAAAAGAGCGACGTTTAGAAGCGTTATATGAATATCTTTTTTTGTAGTTGTCTCAAATGTAAAGAGTCTAGTAATCACAGGAAAAAAAATATTTAAGCTCTAAGTGTACATGTTAAGAACCTACTGAATAGTGACGTTTTACTTCTCTTCAGGTTTAAATATATTATGGTGCAGTCACAGGAGTGGCATAATACTATGGAATTTTACATATCAACTTCTTTTCTGTCCAGAAATATCATACATAATTACATGCCAATCCTTGGGATGTTCTCATCACAGTTCAGTGATTTCTGTTTGCAGCGTAGAGGGTTAATATTCTTGTCGAACATATGGCAAAATTGCAGCTACTCATCAACTTTGTAGTCGGCCAATAGTGCCTGAAGGTCAAGTACTTATATAGACTGGAAAAGTCATTTGGACCTTTGCACCGACTCGCCTTTTGCCCAACATCTTTTTCCCATCCCTTGAGGAAGTGATACACGTCCAAAACGCTAAGCAGCTGCGCCTTGCGGCGTCTTGCTCACCTCTAACCTTGTTGTCAGAACACGTCCGACCTTTTAGGCCTTATTTAATTCCGACGGCAGGTGAGAAGCTGTCGCTCAAGCAGCTACCCTGACACATATGGCATATGCATGAAAGGAACACTTTACAGTCGTATATATTGACGTGCCGCACAAACTAAAGTGGATTAAGAATCAGATTCAAAATACTAAACTTAGAATTAAGATTTTGTAAACTTTTCCCCCTTATCAAACTTGAATTTTATCGTATTTGTTTGCAATTTTTTGGGTGTACTACACCCATTGTATATTGCTATTTTCATTTCTGTTTTTTTTTCCTCTAGATTTTGGCTTATAAGGTGTAAAGTAAGGTGGAATGTGGAATACAGGGATGAAAATTGTATTTTAATAGGTGTTTTCCGAGATGAAGATGACAGGCTTACATGCAGTTTCTGCTTCAATTTAGGAACTGTTCCCCCTTTTCATAACTTAAAAGAGAGGACTAGCGTTATATGGAAAGAAGAAAGTAGGGAGTAGCCCTTATGCTTATTATGAGTGGCCTGTCTAATATATCAATTGTTTTCGCAAAATATTGTGTTACCTGGAACAAAGTAGTTATTTTCAAGAAAAATGGAAGTAGATCTAGTCTCAAAACAAAATAAGTCCGATTCACAATCAAAGCAGGGTTAAGGCCGAGGGATCGTTTTAAGCTCGCAGGTACTTGATTGTGGCCGTCAGATCCCACTGTTTTGTGCTAGCAACAGCTATGATCTCTTTGTTCTGACCACACCCATACTGACATACACCACAAATACATAAACTAGCAGGAAATGATACTACCAACACAACAGCAACATGAACAGAGCAAGAGAAAACGAGTTTTGTCAAATGTAGGCGTCCAAGCTGTTTTTGGCATCGATCAAAGTGATCTCTGTATCAAGTTATGATATTACCAGCCCCGGCAGTGGCAATGATAGGAACAGACAAGCTATTGATCGATGTTGCACTGGTTACAAGTCGACAAGTGGGAATAGCGAGCATATAAACAAGAGAAACAGACGAGGAAAGCGAGAACGATGTAGGATGAGGGCGGGTGGTATAAATACAGAGAAATAGCCACCAGCTCGTTAACCAGATGGATGGACGGATGGATGGATGGATGGACAAACGGCGGCGGACGGACGGACAGATGTGTAGATAAGGAGAATCGGAATGTCAGAGACATTGGGTGAAAGAGAGATTCAAGGAAACAGAATAGTACACTGCACTGAAGAGTTGTAGTTGATAGAAGACAGGAAATTGCTGAAGTTCAGCGAAATAAAAGTACGGGACAAAAATGAAGAAGAGGAAAACGATAAAAACATGATCAGACAGGCCTTCATGAGATAAAACGTTTTGTGAACTGAAAGTCCTCCGCGTATTTTTGTAGTCAGTAAGTCAGCATGTCTGCCTGCCGCTGCTTAAATGCGATCCATAGCAAAGACAGTTCTGACTATTAGGAAATCGCTGAGCTGTTGTCTTTGAGCCCGTTAGAAATGCCAAGGGAAGTAGGCCTAGTTTTTTACCTGGTGGCTCAGGTGGTTGTTTCAGCAGCCTGTCATGGAAGATCACAAAGACATTACGTACATCTTTAAGAAACAGTGTTGTGGAGGCAAAACATTGAGAAAACAATCATATTACTAGTTTTTGGATTTTGGTCTTTTCATCTCTTATTGGTCTCTTTTCCTCCCTATTTTCTCACATCCTGTTAATTAAAAAATAAATCGAGCGGAAAAGAAACCAACTATCTGATCAAGAACTGGAACAGTAACTGACTGAAAGACAATCAAACATCAAACAAAAGATGTAATGTGCACATAGTGTGTATGAGTGTGTGTTGTACTTCTTGTTGAAGATTATGCCCGGCATAGTTTAGCAGAAATTTGTTGTTGTATTTGTGAATTTCTCTGTGTGTAGACGAGGAAACGGTTAGGGGAGAATCTTATCACTGGCAAACACAGTGTGACGAGGAATTTGTGAAGTGAAGAAATACAAACTGTTTGCTAAGTGGTCGGTGGGTCTGAGTGCTATGGTTGTTCTAGTCTTGAGATCAGTGAATCATTGAGTTTCCGTGGCTGCCCTGAAAATGTGGCTAAACATTGAAGGGGCGCATAGCTGCAGAACAACAAATAGATCTATTACTCAGGTGTGCAGGCATGAAGTGCCTTCGTAAGTGCAAAGTTCAAGTGTTGTAGCTCGAAATACCAGTATCTTTCCTCTTATTTGAGGTTTTTAATGTGAGAGCCACTGTTATAAATTATGAAGTGGTTTATGTTGAAATTTGGAGAATAAACACGCCTTCGACGATGGCATTTATATGTCCTTATTAGAACTTTTAGTTACACTGTGCAACTATTGTATATAATACATAATAAAGCAAGCAAAAAGATGTTAGGAGAAGAATTCTGTGTTACTGATTCCACCTGTACACAACTACTTTTTAAGAGATTTGATCGAAAAAAGCATTACGATGTTCAGCTTGAGCAGTATGAATTATGTACACTGCTAGCTTGTCATGATGGGCCACAAATGGTGGGCTGGCATCTGGCGTGGCCACTCGTCATTTAGTCAACACTCGATTTTTTTCCCTGTATAGGCGGCGCAGTTTTATGACAAAAATCGATTGAAGTGATTTGATGACTCTTGCAGTGCCGATGTTGTAAAAATTTAGAAACTGACGGAAAAAAAAAAAGAAGAAAATTATGGGCACCTTCATCTGAGAGTGCGAGTATGAATTGAGAGTCTGTGGGCTGATGCTGCATCAGCGAACTGTTAAATTTGAAAACGTTAGAAAAAAATATTAGAGTGATGTTGTTTCATGTGCAAAAAAAGTTATCAGACATCAGCTTAAGACGAATGTCTTTCTATTGGTGTGCAAGTAAATTGGATGTAACAAACAAAGTATAATGAGCGAATTTTTGAGTTTACTGGCTTTGGTTCTCCTCAAATGTTAAACACAAAGTACAACAAAGTGAGCAGAATAAGAAATCGGAGAATCATTTTTTATTCTGAAGCTGCAGAAATCACGATGTTTGCGAAAGAAATGGGAACAAGAGGGGGAGGAAATAGACTAGGCGAGAATGTTCATTTGCTATTAGCCTTCTTTCTTTTCACCGGAAATTGTTAGATGTTTTCTGTCGCAGTGAGTAGGGCGGCAGTTAACATAAAGAAGTTTGACTGACTGACGTTTTTTTTATTTTTTAAGGTAGTCGAAGTAGAACTCAAGGGCATTGTAAGACGCTGGAGTAAGGTGTGCTTGTAGGCCGAGAAAGAAGTGTGAAGTATTTCATCGGCAAGTCAAGGGAATGCGTTTGGCACATACAGTTCTTGCGTTACCTTTCTAGCTGTATGATAAGAATCAATGTGAACATTTTCCATAGTTCTTACTTTGGCAGTCAATAGTGCTCCAGTCCTCCTCCTAAAAAGTAGACTTTTCCGTATTCTTTCACAAATATTGTGGAAGCTCTTGAGTGGAGATAATAAATATTATGAGAATTAGAAAATTGAAGTCATATATCAGAAATGTCAAGGAGTTGTTAGTATCGCACATTGTGCAGTGTTCTGTCACAGACCCAACATGTTGTTTGTTAGAGGCAGTCGGCACTAAGGTCGGCAACTTGGCTGGGATATCATGGCATAGCTTGACTGAACGGACATGATACTGTGAGATCTGATAGAATTAGGGCCGTTGCGTACATGGAGCATAACAATGGTGGTCTCCGAAAGATAATATTGCACCTCATGTAAATACAAAGACGTCAGGAGATACAGTCGAATTTATTTCTCCTATCGTAGTATACCTCTTGCATTCGCCCATACAGCTAAATAATTCCACCCACCATCTTTTTACCTTCCAAACTAATGCAGGGATCATAGCATGGGCATACCGGATACCGTCTATTAGCGCAGGTAGGACTTGGGCCAAAACTGATGGTGGGAACATGTTAAGGGCACCGCACACTAATCCAAACCAGGAGGCTTTCAAGAGTTTTATATATGTGGAATAAAGACGATCTTCACCCCCTAACGGGCCGGTATTGGCAATAAACAAGAGAGGCAGCGGTAAGAAGTAGATAAATATTTTCCACACCGCTGGCCCAGCACTTAGTTCTTCAGGCGGAAGGCACGGCTGTACCACCTGGGGGAGTCATATTCCTACCACTGGGCCCATGCCCCTCACAGGATCCGCTCCGTTCTGGTTGTCTTCAGTGGCTCGGAGTCTATCAGTCAGTCAGTCATACCTTGGTACATGTATTCTATTGTCTTCGCGTTCGCCAGATAGATGTAGTCACTAGTCACCCTTGGACCTTCAGTGTGATAGGTTCGTTCCGTATCACTAGAACAAGGCGCCCCTTGACAAATTGGATAGAGGATTGCATAGTACGTGAACTAACCGCGGAGTAATTACTTATGAAGTGGGACTTTGTTTACCAGAACGCTAGGAAGTACTTAACTGGAATTGGTGACAGATATAGAATAAACAAGCTCAGTCTCGAAGCGCGTTTTGTCCCTTGTAAATATCCTCTGCTGTTGAAAAGTTGTGCATCGTCTCTTCCTGTGCGATACACTCACAAGGTGGCTTGAAGTTTTGTGCATATCTAAGAAATTATTTCACAGTAAAGGGTTTTGATGCTGATGCTCACCTGAGATATAACGCGCCCAATAACAATTTTGAGAGTGTTTGTGTGGTGATAGAGATCCTATGATAGCGTGGAAATTGTGTAAAGTTTATGGACACATTCTTGTGGAATATTACTTGATAATGTTGTTTTATGGAGATTTTTAATGCATTTTAAAACAGATGTTGAAAGTGTTCAATAAATAAATAAATAAATAAATAAATAAATAAATAAATAAATAAATGAATAAATAAATAAATAAATAAATAAATAGATAAATAAATAATTTAAAAAAAAATCCAGTTGATAGCGTAGTTTCAGGGAACGCTGATTTTTAATTCCTGGCAAATTATGCAATTTATTGCTATGCTGTCGTCATGGGGCAAAGGTTATACACCCTTGAGATTATAAAAGTTCACTGTCCAGGTATTTAAATTTGCCGTCCTTAATCCGTCAAATGCGTGACTGGACAAAGGAGGCTCTCAAAAAACTTTTCAATAACATGAGAATAGGCGGTTGGAGATTTTGTATTTCATTTCTGTCAGATGAAGATATGAAAGAAGTGATCAGAAAGTTTACCGCAACGCTTGTCATTGGACAGAAATCGAAGGAAATCTTTTCTTACTCTGTCAGTCAATATTTGCTCCAGTCCTCCTCCTACATACAGCTGTACGTAGATGTCTTTTTGTACGTCAGTCGATTTTTCCGTATGTGTACAACAACATCTGGTTGGGATGTGAAGATCAGATGAAAGTAAATTCAGAGAGAGAGAAATACTTGGCTGCTGTAAATATTATAGTTGCGCTTCATGCAGTTTTGAATGCACACCGGTCCTTTGGATATTGTTTTGGAATAGATGACATGGGTGATATACCGTATATACACTTAACTTGTGGTAAAGATCGATCACATGACATGAATATTTGATGAAGTTTAAAGTGGTCTGACCTAATTGCCCGGAAGAACAGGACGTGTGTTATCTGTTTTTGAAATCCTGCTGGAGTTGAAGTACGTTATTATGGAAGTTTATCCGAAATAAGAGCAATGAAGAGAGATAATTGAAACTTATAATGATGTGTTTTATTGATCTCTTCATGTCTTCTGTGTACATTGCAATTGTTATTAGCCCTGAAAGAGACGTATGATATGCATCTCTTTTTTTAAGGAGCCAGTGCAATCTTATTGAAGTATACCGAAGAGGTAAATATTAGCAGTCAATGTCTTTTGGCTGAAAGAAGAAGATGTATTGTTGTTTGTTGTTTTTTTTTTAAACAGGAAATGAAACATCACACATCTTCTATAAAATGTGCAATCCATCGTAAGAGGAAGTATGTGATTTCTATGATATGGATGAGTGTACTAGAATCCAGAAGTGTGGAATTAGACCAGTTGCTCTGTAGTCGTATGGGATTTCACAGTTTCGTTACTGATAAACAATAATTCAGCATCAAGAGACCTTAACAAATAGGCAGTTAGTGAACAGTTCTTTCACTCAGTGTAAACCTAAGTGTAACTTGGGGTTCTTAGTAGATTGTTATATCTGTTTGTTGAATTGATGTTTTAAAATATCTGTCAATGTAAAATTTGGAAAGGAAGACGTGCTCAAAGGTATCGTTTTATACAGCATCAGACATTGTTTAAATGCTGAATCTGTAAGCTATGTCGGTAATGCGCCCGTATGTACAATTAATAAACTATTTAATCCTCATGGAGGAAACCACTGGACTGAGACACGATCAAACATTTGTTAATAAATCTTGTGGTTTCTCAGAGTAGGCAGAAAACACAGTACGACTATCCGAAGCAAAATCTGCAGGTAACATTCTGAGCACAGTGTGAATAGCAGTGCAAATTGTTAACGTACTTGTTCTATAGAGTGCAATAGGGCATTAGTGGGCCTGACGGGTCGTAAAGCAATACTCGATAGACCAGTAAATCAGTCCTAGTTCACAGCTATCTGTCCAGTCAACAAATAACATGTGTGATGGTCGACAGTGTGTTACAGCCAATTTTTTAGGGACACACTTTCTTAGGGATCCATTTGAATTTACCTGCAAAGGTATTAATATTGAAACTTCAACAGCAAACCAATTGATCAGGATATGTTTGATAAAGTCTGGCAAGAGAGCTTTTCTAATCTCATCTTCTGTCTCCTGCTTCATTCCCATTTCTCAAAGAAATAAAATGTATGCTCATCATCCTCTTCACGGTGCGCCAGTTTGTTTCTGCTGATTACTTGATCTCAGTCGATGTGATGCTTTTTGAGTTTTGATTTAAGGACATTCCAAGATTGGTAAGAACCATATGGGGAAGACGGAAGAGCGATATTGTTTGACTCGGTGTCTTTTCAACATCTCCACTCAATCAAAGCTTTCATGTAACGTTTTGCTCAGTTCACTCAAGCGTGCAGCAGTTTTGAAAGCATTGATTTCCATGTAATACAGTATTTGGTTCGTCCACAGCATTTTCCCATTAACTTAGGAAGATCTGAAGCGCTCGAAAAGGTACTAGAGAACACAGAACGTAAAGTGCACTTGAGAGCCATTATAAAGCTTAATTGGTTATATGAAAAAGTGCTCCTTTGCACTTCGATTCAGCAAAATCAAACGCTTTGAAAAGGCCAAGAGCCAAATCTGTTTGATGAGCAGTTCTATTTCTGACAGTATGACGCAAATTGGAAGCTACATATGTAGCAGTTAGTGCTGAGCACAGCATCACACCAGGATAATAGAAGAAGATGTTTTCATTTTAAAGTTTAAAAGATGATATGGTACAGCAAGTACACAACCTGGAAAAAAAAAAGAAGTCAATAACAAGGGACTCATCCGAAATGTTATACTATAAGCCTGATTCTTTGTGACTGGGAAAAGGTAGTGTGAGATAGACCATCAGAACATTGCAGATGATGAATTCAAACACATTTAGTAACATTTTTGCCCCCTAGAATGAAAATTAATGTTTACAGCGTGGAATTCAGATGAATTTATGAAAATACTTGTAAGGAGGGCGCAGGCTATTGATTAATGAACTTGTCTGCAGATAGATTTTTTAAGGGCCTGACAGTTTATAGTAGGTCATCATGGCAATGTTTAAAAAAAAAAATCTACTTTTTCCGCCCAGTTAAAGATTAGCGTGCTTAAATGCATCACATTTACAGGCTTTAAAAAGCTTATATGTTTCCCGTTGTCAGTGATTATTGGTGTAGATCTATATGCGATGCAGTGGCCATATTAGAAAAAAACATATCTATTTCTCTAGATGTGATCGTTGGGCGTGATATAAGCCAGTGTTTTATCCTGTAAGCTCGTTTTACGTATACCTTCTTGCACAGGGAGATGGAGTTTGTAATGCTTGTTGTTTGCTTGGATGACTTCTGGTTGTTGAATGTTGATAAGTGATGAGACTGACGTGTAGTATCTCAGAAATCACATGGGATATTATATGTACACATTCTGGCCTCTTGTCGTTTATATGTGTAGATATATACATATTTTTATAACCGAATTCAAGAAGAGAAAAATATTTGTAACGAATTCACAGAAGGAATAAGAATTTTTCGCCAGAAGAATTAATAGAGTGAGCCTTTTTACAAATAAAGCAAGCGTTGAGTGCCCCAGAAGCACGGGGAATGTTACGTGCAGTATTTAACTCCAACATTGTGTTGTAGAGGCTAAGACCAGAGCAGCGGACTGTGTAAAACATCATGTCAGTCAAGATAAGGACTTTGGTGATGATTCTTTGACTCAAGTGCCGGCTGAGTGGTTTCTCGTCAATCAGCACGTGATATAGTCATTGGCATCCATGGTAAGTGGCAGCATGATTATCAAACATTAGAATTGCATCATGCCAGCTGGTGTTGGAGAACCTACATTGTGAATAAACAAGTACAGGTGTTTCGAGAGATTTATTAAAGGGACTACAGTTTGGATCAGTACTACACACAATATAATATTATTGCATTGTGTGGTGGGGGGGGGGGGGGGGGGGGGGGGGGGGGGGGGGG
>JBCEWB010177005.1:0-10088 GCA_039654565.1 Peronia peronii
TTATTAAAGATAGGCTATTTTAACCTTGTCCATCGCATTCGGCATGTTCAAATTAGAGGAAAACAGTGAAAAAAAATTTGACTTTTTCAAATAATTTCCATGGCAACGCCGCCATCTTGGATTTTGGCATCTCTAAAATGGCTAACTTCAAGATCTGTCTAGTCCGTCAAATTTTAACAAAACTGGATAAAACTTTGTGAACATTTTTTTTACATAATATCTAAGAAGATATTTATTTTGAGCTCTTTGTATGCAATAGAAAATTTTCTACAAATTTTTGAAAATGCCATGTGGCAAAATTTCAAATTTCGCCATTTTTTCATACTAAAAACCCACTTTTCTCTGAAACGTACCAGAAGTGGACGCGCTTATGTACGTTTTTTTGTTTTGTTGTGAGCATGATATGTGATAAATTTGGTTACGATCACTTCAGAAATAAAAGAAAAGATAGCACAATACTGCAATACTGACCAAAAACCGGGTTTTGAGAAAAACGCGTTTAAAGTTTTTTTGTTTTTTTTTCACCGAAAATTTGATATGTAGAGTTTTTTTATTTGGCTTTTGGCCTCAAAACACCCTTTTTCTACATACTAGCCCTCTCTTCATGACTTCTGTGTTTTTTATTGCCTCTTCCTGGCTTTTTGGGCATAATTTTTCTCGAAGTTTGTTCCCCACTCCCCATAATTATAATGGCTCAAATAGAGCCACTTCCGGGTTTTTTGGGGCCTATATGTGATCCCCTTATCGTTTTCTGTCCAAACTAAGAGTTTCTTGACCTTCACTGTGGCATATAGTCCACAACTAAGCTCTGAAATAGAAAGAAAGGAAAGTTTTACTATTTATAGGACGTGGAAGTTCATTCTAGAGTACCTGCTTCTGATAATCTGCATGATCAGCATTTTTTTCGCCTCATAGTGGTCATCCAATGTCCATCCATGTCACTGGAGTTCATGATTTTGCTAGATGAGGTCATCATCAAGTGTTTTATGCACTCTTTGCCTACATATAATCAAATAGTGATGATCTGCGACTGCATGTAGCAATCAGGTGGAGCCAAATCCTGGTTGACAGTAGACTAGGACTAACGTTGAATGACCATTGGTCAAACATGTTAGAATGGACATATCCACTTTTTGATACCATTTTTATACACAGAAAAGGAAGGGCTTTTAAGAGAAAACAAAAATCCAAAATCGCATTTTTTTTAGCAAAATCCAAATTTCAGGACCCCCCCCCCTCCCCCCCATAACAGTCAAATCCACTCTGAAATGTAAAATTGGAGTAAGCAGAAGGCACAAGACCTCAGAAAAAATGTCCTCTTTTGGAAGTAAATTCTCTGAAAATGGACTTTTCATTCTGTGATTTTCAATTACACCCACATATATAAATCAATAAGCATCAGCTAAGGAGGATTTCAGGATAACCACCTCCAGGTGGTTGAAACGATGTCAACAAACTGAGGAGGATTTCTGAGCCTAGCAGAGCAGTCTCTCTGTCTCCTTCACACAGGACCAAAACAGAAAAAATGGATAGGTATCATTAGATCCATATTATAAATAAGTAACCATGAGTTAGTGAGAACATATGTGAGATGTTCAGTAAAAACAAGACACATTGTGAAAATGTCTGATTTTCAGTTATTAGTAGATTCTGAAATCCTATACATTTCTGAACGAAATGCGTTTTGAATTTTGTAAATATCCTAATTAGATGCTGATATGGCATTGTAATGACGGAACCACTATATCATGAAAATGAGAAAAACGAAATTAAAGTTTTCACTTCTATTTTTCACACATTTTGATATTAAACTTCACACGACCATCACATTTTCAGCTCATATTAAGTCAGAAGGTCTGTGCAGTTATCAAACATGAACAACTACCATGTGAAATAACAAATTCTTTGTAAAAATACATTTAGTATTTAATGATCTAATAGCATTATGTGATTTGCTCTAGGCCTATGTGTGGAAGCAACTTAGACTGGCCTTCACAATAATAAAAGAATTAAAGAATCAGAAAATCTAGATTATCTGCAATAGTGTCAGCTAGATTTAGCAATCACAAAGACATAAGATGCGCTACATCTCCATAGGTCTAACACAAATTTATCTCCTAGCAGAAGGTCTTGATCTAGTTTCAAGTGCCCTTGATAATTCATTACAAACTTGAATAATAGATGCTCATCACATCTCCACATCCTCGTCAGTGCTGAAGCTATCTCAACCGCAAAATTAATTTAGAAGTTCCTGCAGATCGTTCTCTCCTACCATGCAATAATATCATATGTCCTGGCTTCACTTAATAGAGAAGCAACTTTTGACACTAAGGCTGTGTTGAAGCACCAGGGCCTTCATTAGCAATTTTTCTTGTAAACAAACATGTCAGCAACTTCACAACATCTGGAGAACATTTATTTCAAAGTATTTAGAACATTTACTAAATAGTCTTCAGATAGTTAAACAGAAACTAAACATTTTTTTCAATATGCAGGAGCTTAAATAAGCAGGTGGAATAGGACAGGAGTAATGCTCAGGAGAATTGGTGCTAACATGAAGGTACTGAAATTACAGAGGCCAAGTCGATATACATGTCCACTACTTCGAGTTTGAAAACTTTGAATGTATACAAATGTATTCATGTGCACTACTCATCAGTGGATCACCGGATAACCCTATTTATACCCTTCACTGTGGTATGCAATTCATGGGGGTCTGTGGGCAGCGGCGACCTAGTAAAACAGGCAAAGTAATCTGCTACAAAACCTGGATTTCCGTGATAAATTTCCAAGGAAGTGGCTTCAAAAAACCCTTTCAAAAATACTTTTAAGTGTTGAACTTGAAGAAAACCTTTTGTGAGAAGAAAAATAAAGTTTAATTCACTGACGACGTTTATCACAACATATGAGGACGGTCTGGTGATCAACTGAGATGTTTCCCGCATCCTATATGTTATCGACTTCATAATTTTTTCACACCAACTCATTTCCCACAAATGCCCCAGGAGCCATCTAAGTTACCATAGAATCACCATTTGTTTCGTTTCATACTGAGTTTGGTGGAAGTCGGTCGGTAACTTTTTGAGTTTTTGAAGAACAAGGAAAGTCACTTCAAAGTGAAAGTAGAGAAAGAAAACAGTAGTCGAGTTGATCCTGGGCATATACTAAGAAGGGTAAAGGCAAAACACCAGCATCGTCCTTGTCTATATCTAGTGCTTCTACATCTAGAGAAACTTTTTTTCTGCATAGCAGAGATGTAGACACCGTCGCTGTCCGACTATTGGACAACTCAGCTAGATCTAGATCTACATCTTCCAATATATTCCCCAAATTCTCGGGAAACCCGAAATCTGACCCATTTTTGAAAAATCATTAAAAAATAACTATGTGACATAATCCATTTCTGTTTTCTGTATCAGACTGTGTTGATTTACTACTGTCATAGTATGTGTTAAAATGGTTGAACTGTGAAACTATGAAAAGTGTTTATTAATTTTTGAAATTCCTCTGAAAATGCAGTCTTCAGTGTATCCAAACTCAAAATAAACTCAGTCTTCAGTGAGTTAAGGAACACTCTGGTGCTAAAATTTCAACAGGCCTAAATTTAGACCTGCAACAGGCCTAAAGTTAGATCCCATCTTTGTTTTTTTCATCATTGCTTGAAATGAATGCCAGCGATATGTGCCGTGTTTTCGCTGAATGCCTCACACATACCTCAACTTCACTGACCAAATTCTCTTTCTTCTATATAGTATATACAGTTCATCATAATCATTCCGTAGCAGCAAAATTCAACTGTCATGCCAAAATCACTAAAGTCATTTTTTGTTGTTCTAAGTCTTGAGTTAAGATGCTAGCCATAATTATGACTTAATAAGTAAACATAATTTAATAGTCACTGTTTTTTTTTAAAAACATAAAGCTACTTTCAAAGCCGAGACCCATCTTGGCCTAACTCATACGTCAGACTTTATACAAAATGGATTTTGTCCATTTTCTTAAAATAGCTAAATTTGCAAAACTTCATTTTTTGCCTATTATCTTCTGATGTTAGCTGGTGCTGTGTCTTCAGTTTGTACCATCTCTGGCTACAGTTAAGCCATCTTAAAACTTTTTTCACCACATCAAAGTGTATGAATTAAGGTTTTAAGTGATAATAATAATCAATTAGGTAAAAAATTGACATGTATACTGCATTTTGACAAGCTGCAAGCCATATATTTTGAAAGATGGAAACATTAAACTGTTGGTGAGAAATGAGACCCTTCTGATGCTTTGGACATTGGAAAACTTGAGATAAGACAACATGAACTTCAGCTGTCATCAAAAGGAAATTCCTTTCACAGTTGGTGAGACATAATACATGTCTTGCGCCCAGAGCAAATGAGTTGGAAGTCATGCTGGGTGATTTCAAGCTAAGGACATTTTTAACTATTTTCTGACTCAGATACCAAATTTTTTTTATTCACAAAATGAAAACTGAACTTTTTCAACCTGGAAAAAAAAAAATCAGTATCTGAGTCAGAAAATACTTAAAAACCGCCACAGCTTGAAATTGCCCACCACGACTTTCGACTCATTTGCCCCGAGTGCAAGACATATGTAACTATGCATATTCACACGCACCATATAGACTTAAATGTCATGACTGAACAGCATGAACAGAACAAGGCAGCTCAACAAAAACAACTGTAGCTTGATAAACGAATTGCTGATGGAAGAAATGGCATTCTGTAAACTCTTGATTAGTTCTTTCGTACAAAAAACTATCACATCTATCAGAATAGTTCAGCTGATTATAAAATGAATGCACAGAGTCATAGTAAGTTATATTTTGATATACAGGCCTCTTGATAAGGAGTGCCAGTATACAATGATTTCTTTTGATAATTTCAATCCATTTTCTTGATACATGAACATCCACCCACTTTGATATTTACTGCAGACAGTGATTTGAGTGTGTGCGGTTGACAATCATGAAGTTAAAGTCCAGCTTACCACTCTGTTCATCATGTGGGATCTCAAGACAAAATCAGATGCAGACAGGCAGCCACTTATAGTTATGTGATACTCAGTGGAATGCTCTACAGAACTAGTTCTAACCTGGCTAACCTGGCTTTTTTGACATCTAGTCTATTTCTACGTCTTTGATGACACAGGTATTCCTGAGACCTACCTAACTTACCTGTTTGACAGTACCTTCGGAATTCAGCCAGGCATCTGACCTGATGGTTCCATTTGGCAGAGCCAGCCTTACACATATGCCTTCCACATCTCCCTCTGTGCATATAAAAAATAAAAATCAATGGGTTCTGCTTATGATCCTTTCACACTGGAATGATTCCTTCTAGCACAAGTTTCAATTCAAAATGAGTGAAATTCCAACAAAAAATTGTCCTTAGCAAAGTGAAAGAATCTTTAACTTAACAATGAAACTAAGGCAAAATTGTTCTATATTCCAAATACATGTATCTGAAATATTATTATAGATCTGTATGCAATCAAAAATGAATAATAGATTTCAAAGATTTACATGCAGTGAAACAGAAAGTGACAAAATCTTTTCAGAGTTGTTGCTGCACATGGCTGGATTGCTGGAAAATGTCAAGTCTGCTGCATTTAAAAAAAAAAAAAAGAAAGAAAGAAAGAAAATGCATACATAAGATATACTTCTTCATTAAAGAAAACAACAGATTTTTCTCCACCTTCCTTATTTAACTCTGTCTATAGTCAATGGGGCAACTCCTCACAATGTGAGCACTCATCATGCAGAGCATCCACGGCAAGTGACCCTGGCGGAGCCCGTCCCTCATTTAGACAGCTTGAATTTGAAGTTTTGCTACTCCTAAATGGGATACCAACCGAGACTTGCAAGCCCCATCTTCCTGAGGGGTCTACCTCACATGATTCAGCCCAAGTGATTACCCATCTAGGCACTGATCTAATTCATTCTCTTTTTTCTTTTTCTCCTTTATTTAACTCTTCATTTGTTTCGGTGAGTATATATTTTGTGTTGTTGTTAATGTTCATTTAAATAGTTTTGACATGATTACATGTGTACTTTACATAACATAAACTGTCACACTGTGCTTTGCATTGCCAAGGATCTTATTATAGTACAAGATGTTGCCTGAGCTTGGCAATCCACAAGGACCTTCATCTTCCTCTGTTTCATTGTCTTACAGTTGGCAATGTCTTTCTAAAGACCGAATCATGGGATGAGAGGACAACTACATGAAGATAGATAATCACTCAGGTTTAAGGTATGTAGTTCTTCTTCTTGTTTCCTAAGCTTTGTGGTTGCTGAAAAGAACATATAGGCCTCGCCTGACTGGTCACTATATATATATGACATCCAGAAGAAGTTGCTTTACAACATGTAATGTGGCAACCAACTGGAGGGAGAGTGGGAAGGGGAAAGAAAACAGCAGACATCATTGATCTCCTCAAATGGCACACTGGCCTTAAAAATCTGGATGAGATCAAGACAGCTTTTTTGGACAGGAGCACATGGAAGGAAAACTTCACAGAGAGGCTCAATCTGGAGACTGGTCTAACTAACTAACTTTAGCTGTTTATTATTTTCTAGTTGCTATCTCAACTGTTTCTTTGTTCTATTGCTCCTTGCCCCTATTAGTATTATTAAAAAAAAACAATGTTTGAAGTAAAGTCTTTCAGAAGAGCTGAATTTTTAAAATCCTTATTTACCTGAAATTCCTTCGACTTCTTCGCCATTTTCATTTTCCATTGTTTTTCTTTTTGAGGCACAGCTGAAAACAAAGGATAAAGACTTTTAATTTTTACTTTCTATTTATAATACAATTTGAGACACAACATGATGAAAACAGGCACTTGCCAAGTCAAGGCAATTTTTTCAATAGCTTAAATTATTAGCGCAAATTTTGTTTTCACAGGAAACATTTGGACTTAGAAAGGTTTCCAGCAAAACAAAATGTTTGTGTTAAAAATGCACTGGCTATCAATAAATTTGTGTCCGTTTGAAAAGTCTTAATTTCACCATTGTGCATCTCATAATACATGTTGTTTTTTTACTTTCCATTTTTCACATGCTATTCAATACAATATATCTAATCTTGACTCCGAAAATCCGAATGAGAACAAAACTAACCATAAAAAGTCTAAGAGACTTTATTTGTTTCCAGAATTTTGATGTGGAACTTTTTTAAATACCCTTACAATAACAGTAATTGTGGTTGTTCAGTTTTAATTTCGACCATAAAATTTTTTATTTTTGCGCTTTTATTTCTTCAAATTCTCCAATACAAAAAAAGAGGCATATCCACTCCTGGTCTGTCTGGTCTCTATGCAAACAACAATTTTTCAAACTAAAATGTTTTCTCACTAAAAAAAAAAAAATGACTGTTGTATTTGAATTTACATGTACATAGTTTGGACTATAACATTGTAATGCCAGCAGTGAAATGATCACATCTACACACTTTGTTATAAAATTAAAATCTACCTCTACAACAAATCTTTTCTCACCTAAAAACAATTCGTTTAAAATATGCTCTGCTAGTGTTCCCTACTCTCCTCATGTTAGTATTCCTTAACTCTTTAACTCTGGAGCAATGCTCACAGCGTTGCTGAGAAATTTCACAAATGACCATAAATTTACCTTCCATAAATTTACTTTCACTTTGATGTACAACATGTACATGTCACACCAACAAAATGTTATTTCACAGTTGAAACAGTACTCCCCGTAAGATTAGAAGCAAAGAAAAAAAATTCTGTCAAAATGAGGTTAAAAATTCCGGAGTTAAAAAAGTAAAGCATTCACCTTCAGTTTGATATACTCCATCTACAAAGTCACAAATTCTGTAATAATGAGAAGACAGCATAGCAAGCAGTTTTACATATGGGCTTTAACCCCTTTGTGTTTAAACTGACAGAAACCAACACGCCTAAGATCGCTGCCAAAGGTTTAGAGCGACAGAAAATGACACTTGGCCCACGGCGCTGTTACCGTTCAGACCAACAGATACCGACACAGGAAACACCCCCTTTTTGGTGGGCTGTCATTGGTCAATAAAATGATGTTCGTGATCTAATAATAGAAAGGAAACTCGATGAATCAAATCAGATTTCATTGACATCTAGGGTGTGTTAGTGCATCTTTTCAGGCAGCTAGACAGCTGTTGTATGGCGCTTTCGTCAGCAGCATGAGACCGTTCCTTCTGTCTTGTTGATCGCCATTTTGCACTCTCCCTGTCTCGTTCACTAGTTTTCAAGCTCGTTTACTATAGACTAAGAAAGTGTGTATTTTGGAATCAGGCACTGACATTGGATTAGATCTAGATTTGGATGACAGGCAAAATGCCAATAACTCTTACATTACAATACAATACAACGGATCTGTCATGAACTGAGATACAATCTAGTCTAGATCTAGACCCAGATTAATGTAGTTCAGCTTTCGATCAAGCTGTGAGTCAAATGCGTTAAGTAAGAAAGCACACCCAAGCAGACGCTTATTAGATGAAAATAAAATTTGTTTATTCCCACTTGTTTACAAGTTTACAGTAAATGAATCATTTATTCTCCAT
The DNA here is from genome assembly GCA_039654565.1 of Peronia peronii. Classification (NCBI taxonomy): domain Eukaryota; kingdom Metazoa; phylum Mollusca; class Gastropoda; order Systellommatophora; family Onchidiidae; genus Peronia; species Peronia peronii. The sequence continues at coordinate 8,571 of JBCEWB010177005.1, forward strand.
CTAAATATAACCACTGGGACACTTTGCTTGAAAAAGAAATCAACTGCAATGGTTTCTCTGCAATCACTGAGCTTCAGCTGACGGGAGGTCAGAAAAATGTAAACACATCAGGCTGCCACAGCATGCAGGAAGTTGAACACGAACATGAAGTGGCCTTTGATTAATGCATACACGAAAGGGCTAACAGCTTGTCACAAGCATGGTAATATACCAGACACAGAATTAAATTGAGGGCATAGACAATTCCCATTGCCTTTTTTTGTAGCTTTCAGATGAACTCTAAATGCAATTATAACCTTTATAAATCTACACGTAAATCAAGACTATGATCTACTCAAACTTAATTTCAGACATTATTTTTTCCTTCTTCCATATTTGCAAATTGGTTTTGGTCGCAAGCAAAATTGGATATACACCAACAGCCTTACTCTGTTGCTTTGAAATGGGAGGCTGGATTTCTTTAAAAAAAAAAAAGCATGCAATCTAAATTCTAATCCACTGACAGATCTAGAATCTACATTCTAGATTTATTACCTTATCTGCGCAGCTGAAGAAGACAGTTGCCAAGCAAACAAAAGACAGTAGAGATACAAAAGACAGAAATCACTGTTTACTGACTATTGCAACTCAAAACTACTTTTGATCTGGATTGATTTAAATAGGCTTACAGATTCAATTGAAAAAAAAAAATTTAAAAAAAGGAAAAAAAAAAAGTAAACATTTGCTAAACTGATAGTCTAGATCTAGATCTATAGGACTGGAGGATCAATACGTCGCGTCAGGTCTTCGCGTCACCCATGTCCGCATCATGTCAGACTGTACCCATTTGTACCAAATTTGGCATATTTTTTCTGACCACAGAGCTATTGAAATCTGCCAATTTTGGTGGAAATTGGTACAGTCTGACATGATGCGGACATAGGTGACGCGAAGACCCGACGTGACGCATTGACCCTCCAGTCCTATAGAACTCTAGATCCAAATCTGTTTTCTCCGATACTCGATACAATAAATATAAGCCAAGAATTAGAGGTCTAGAATCTAGATTTAGATCTATATAACAAGTTGTGAAGATGAAACTCTCCTCTCCATCCCACAAGTTTACTCCCTATCCATTCATGTCCTGTCGACCACTGGTCACTTCTTACATGTTGTACAGATCTAGATTGCAGGACCAACTTCCTTCACATCACAGTGCTCGTCGAAAAAAAAAAAGCAACTGATCTAGATCTAGATCTAGAGCGTTTCAGGCAGTGCTTAGCAGTAAATTTTAACAGAAACTTCCTGTTTGTCTGACACTTTTAGTGACATATGACATGGTCCAAAATATTGATGTCCAGTGCTAGAGTTTACATAGCAATTTAGGGGCCTAATCTAGCTATTACCCATTGTTTACACATGTTGCCATAAAACCAGCTGTCTTCAAGAGAGAATTGAAGAGGTCATTTCAATAAGGTACCTAAGTCCATTTTTGCGAAAATCGAGATTTTTGCATAGGACGATAAAAGAGAGGTAACT
>JBCEWB010177016.1:0-10088 GCA_039654565.1 Peronia peronii
CAAACAAAGGAAAAACCTTCTTTTTTGGGGGGGCCTCCCCCCCCCCCCCCCCCGCCCCATTTGTTTTTCCTTCCTCCCTCCTCAACTTTCCCAAAAAAAAATTCCTGAACAAAATTATTATATGAGCTTCCACATGCCAATAAATATCAACAAACTTACCAACTTCAGACCTAAAAATGACATTTCCGCTGCCCCAACAAGATCGCTGATGATAGCAGTGACAAAATTACCCATACACCAGACAAAAACGCTCTGCGTTCCTCTGTGCAACCAAAATAGGAAGAGAAATGACAGTCCCGAGGCCAGCAACTGCTTCAGATAGCCCTGTCTGGATCCTCCTAATGGGAAGTAAATGGAGGTTGTCATAAACCGGTGAAGGCCGACATCGAAATGCTTCCACATGTGAGAATAAGAGGAGACCACGGAGATACATTGGGGGCTTGGAATTGGCCCAAGACCATCAAAACCTGACATCTGTGCTGAGAGCCCGTAGTAACAGGTGTATTTAAGCATAAAGTATTGGTCATACCCGTAAAATATGCCTAGTAGAGAGTAGAAAGAGATGGCTGCCATCGACCCCAGTGTAAACACTGATGGCGTTGTGCTAGAAGAAATGGGATTGGAATTCAATGAAGGAGATCCAAAATACCAGTGAGCAGAGACGTTTACAAATGTCCCAGATATCTACTCTGGGAATGACCGACTGGGAGAAGGCTCGTGTTTGGCACTTGAAGTTTCTATAGATGATGACAGCACGAAAGTAGAAAGTAGGTGAGTAAAATGCGTAGACTAAGAAATCCAGTAGATCTGGCTCACTCTCAGTCTCTCCATTATCCTTGCCATCTACCTGTTCTTGAGGTGTCGACGTTTCGTCCATGTTTGGTGCAGTGTCAACAACATTGTTGTCACAGCTATCCTTATGTGGTGCCCTGCCACCGTCTGATCTGTGTGATATCTTGCAGGGAAGTTTTCCAAGGCGAAGCTGATAAATCTCATGTAGAGAAATGCCGTGGCCCTCACAAATAAATTGTTGGTTTTGATGTTCATTCTAAATATTTTCACCTGTGAGGAGGTGGAACATATAGTCTGAAGTTCGGAGATACTTCTATGGGATGGTGGGAATCCTGTACTGGCAGATCACGTGATTTAGAGGACCTAGAATAGTAGTATTAGTAGGAGTTGTAAGACTGGTTGTAGTAGTAGCAGCTAGCAGTAGTGGTAGTAGTAATGGTGGTGGTGGTGGTGGTACTAGCTGAAGTAGAAGTGCCAGTAACAGTTTAGTACTAGCAGTAGTAATAGTAAGTATATGGTTGGGAGTAACGGTAGTAGTGGTATTTGCGGAAAAGTAGAAAGAAAGAGAGAACGGGAAAAAGAAATAATCCCTACCCTTTCACTGATCCTGGTCCACTGCATGGCGAAGGAGAGAATGATGCGTACCACATTGAGAAGCAGGTAAATCAATATTGTTTCTTTCCACAACCTCCACTCCGTATCGCTGACGTCCTGTCAGAACAAACAAACCGAAACTCCAACAAAGCAACAACAACAACAACAACAATAACAGGGGTAACAACAACAACAACAACAGGAGCAATAACAACAAGAAAAGGAGCAACAACAAAAGCAGCAGCAACAACAACAGCAGCAGCAGCAACAACAACAACAACAACAGGAGGAACAACAAGAACATCAACAGGAGAAACAACAAGAACAACAGACGATAACAATTAGTCTGTAGATATTTTAACTCTTTTCAAGTCAACTTCCTCATTATGAAATGTTTCAGAAAGACAATAAATACACACCAGGCGCAAAAATCATATTTATAGTCAAGATATCCGTGATAAAAAAAATCCCACCGAAACCGGATAGTGACATACTCTATAAAGCATTAACACCTTGCATGCCAAGGGTAGGATGTATGTATGTTTTGCAAAAGAAATGAAGCTATCTCTGTCAGAGACTATCTCTGTCAGAGACCATCAGGTTTCTGTCTTTCATAGTTAACTATTAGAATCTTCCTTAACCCTACAGTTCCTACATGACGTTTACAGACACCAAAACCAGTCTCTTAATGTGGCATGGAAAGAATTAAAGAATTAATACATTTTATGAGAAGGCCATCTGAAAAGCCAGTAATAAGAGCTTTCAATATATATATATATAAGAGAAATAACGCTTTAACCTTAAAACTGCCCCCCCCCCCCCTTCTGAAAAAATAATTGAGAATAACACATATTGGTTCAAGCGTCTTGTCATTGCGTGGTCTACTATTTGGAACGAGATTCAAATGGGAAGCAGGGTAATCAAGCCTTTGAGTAGTTATGCCTCTTGACAGCGCCCGCACAAACCTCACGTTTCCAGACAGGTAAAAATATTTCCAAAACAGCCCTGTTCACACCACAGACATAAAAGTATAACTAGACACGGCGCGCCTCGATTTCGCTATTGGTTGCCAATTCTAAAAATGGTATGTAAAAAGGCCACTAATCTTTCCAAAATATGACCCCAAAATCTCAAATTTCTCAAAACGTATGCCAGATTTTATGATAATCGGTCCATAAATAAGAAAGTTGATCCCATATGTGTGCTCTATGTTGAAAAACGTCATTTTGAGAGAAAAGCTTTTAAAATATTTTGAACGAGAAAATTACTCGAAAGAAGCTTTCATATCGGCCTTTCAAACTAAAAACATAATTGCATCAATTCTCTCAGTGATTTTTCTTTTTTTTTATTTATTTACTTTTACTCGGCATCTGCTTATTTTTTTTATATATACCTTTTTGCTCCCTTACGCCCACCACTAACGGGCTGCCATGGAGCCGTTTCATGGTCCTGGGAAGCCTGCACGGCGGTGTCTTCTTTGGTCAGAAATAAAAGTGTTTTGACTCTTGATATGAGCTATGCTCTGAAACCAGCAGAAATGAGACAAATTATGTTCTCATTAGGCCATGGGAACTTCATTTTAGCGTGTTACCAGCTTGTTTGTACCACTTTTTATATTCTCAAAAAGGCATAACTTTGAAGAACGAACAAAAGCCCCAAAACGATTTTTGGGGAAAAACCTAAATTGCCCCCCCCCCTCCCACACACACACACTAGAGGTAGAATTAATTTAGAGACGACATAGAACTGATGTCCTTAAAAAAGTGTCTAATAGTCTAATCCATCCATCCATTCAGCCATCCATCTATTTATCTCATTTCAAAATTTTATCAACTCACGATACAAATAGCAAACCCACTTCAAATACGTCCGAGGCCCATTACATATGACATCAGAAATGTGTAAGCTTTCTTTTGTCCATCACTTTAAGTGGGTAATTATCAGCTGTTACAATGGTCGGAGAGCAATTTTCTCCTTGAATCCCCGCGATAGGCAAGAAAAAAAAAACATTTAAAGACGGAGAATCTGTTATTTGTGTTAAAATAAGTAACTTGCTTTGGCGTAATCAAATTACATGTACATTGTGTCCCCCAGTTTCATTCATTAACTTTGTAACATATATGATCCACAAGAGATATTTCTAGTTTTATTTCTTTACTAAATCTAAGTGAAGTTCAGTGGATTAAACTGAACAAAAAAATTTGTCAGAATTCACATCTTGTGCTAGTTATTCATGTAGTCAATATGATTCTATATCTCAGTAGGCCAGATCTATGTCGTCTCTAAATTAATTCTACTTAGGGCGTGGGGAGGGGGGGGGTTTCCTAAAAAAATCATTTTGGGGCTCTTGTTTGTTCTTTAAAGTTATGCCTTTTGCGAGTATAAAAATGATATAAACAAGCTGGTATGTCCATTCTAAGGTGTTAACAGCATGGTCATTCAATGGTTGACCAATACCTCTAACATGCAGTTCCTGGCTCAGGCGGGGCTCGATATTCAATAATAAATCGACAATATTTCGCTTTATAAGGGCAAATGGTGCACAGAAGACTTGATTATGATCTCCGCCACCAATAGTGCCTGAAATGGACACTGACTGACCACTGGAGACGCTGACCACACCAAAAAATCAGCGAAACTTCTCACCACCTCTACAATGAAGTTCCCACGGCCTAATGAGAACATATTTGTCTCATTTCTGTTGTTTCAGAACGCAGCAGTTCACATCAAAAGTCAAGACCCTTTTATTTCTGACCAAAGAAGGCATGGCGTATCCTAAAACTGCTCCAGGACAGGCCGTTAGTGATGGGAGTATGGGAGCAAGAAGGTTAATAAAATATATATATATATAATATGTAGATGCCCAATAAAAGACAAAATAAGTAAAAAATAATCACTGAGAGATTGTAATGCAATTATGTTTTTAATTTGAAAGGCCGATATAAAAGCTTCATTTTTCTTGTTGAAAGTATTTAAAATGCGTTTTCTTCAAAATGACGTTTTTCAATATAAAGCACAAATATGGGATCAACTTTCTTATTTTTGGACCGATTATCATGGAATTGGACATAAGTCTTGAGAAATTTGAGATTTAGGGCTTAAATTTTCGAAAGATTCGTGACCTTCTTACATAGCATTTTTTTTTTAATGTAGGAAAAAAAGCACTTTATCAAAAAACTGGCATGGTAAAAGTTAGATATTGAATGGAAAAATAGTATGCACACTTTCAAGCAAATTCTTTGGAAAACTTCAGAGCCTATTGGAGGAAAATTACACAATATCGGGTAGCAAAATCCAAGATATATGAGACACGACACTATGAAATCAAGCTCTCGTCGGTTTTTGAGGATATGGCGTTCTTGGTGTCAATGTGAAGATTATTCATTTCCCTTTCAGTGTGAAAAAAATGCTTGCTCTACCTTAAGCAGAAGTTGAGTTATTGGCATTTAAAGAAGATGGGTGTGATTTGTTGCTGCAGCTGAATTTATTGAGAAAATGGTAAATAACTTTTGTAAATCCTTATTAATTCTTGTTAGGCAATGCCACTAAACTACATTGTTTGGACGTTTACTCGATCTACTTCAAAAAAAAATTAGCTCTGAAATGCATATTTTACATTTATATAGAAGGGTTTGGGGAAGAAAAATAAATACATTAAAAATTTATTCACTGTTGAAAAACACGTGATTTCTCTAGTCGGCTCAGTTTGACGAGCGCCTGATTTCATGGTGTCGTCTCTCAATATATATATATATATATATATATTTGTAGATCTGACAGCGACTCATTAAAGCTTGCACTTGAATTTGTTACATATTTTGGGACACATACTGCAGCTTCAATATTTTGTAAATTAGCAGAAAAAAAAAATGAATAAAAAAATCGAATGTCTTAGCAATCTGAAAAAAAAAAGTAAAAGCTGAAGTCTAACCCCAATTACTAGTGTCACAAAACAGTGAATTATCTAATGATAATTTTTCACAGCAATTCTGTACGTTTCATCTGAGAGGGTTGGAATAGGTGAATTTCAAATAAACATAATGCTGAACTTTCAGATGTCTTGTCAGTCTTGAGCTAGTTATGGAGATTTGGGCTTGGTGGTCATGATAATACATGTAATTAGCATGATGTGTGCAGAACCTATCAATCTACCAGCACTTAATAAAACAGCACATATGTAAAGCCGGGAAAATTAAAAGTCTGTCAAACTGAGGGAATAAAGTACATGTAAAGTCTTGTCAAATATGGAAAACAAAGACATGAAGAAGGATGCACAAATAATTGGGATATCAGCTGTTTGAAGAGCGACGGATGTGAAAATGAAATACACTTGGTCATATTTTTGACGGGATGAGGGACAAAAACATTAGGAGAGTGAGGCAGTATTGACGCATGAGGACATACCCTTTGAATTTTGTTCAGGTGAGAGGGAAATGTTGAGGTTTGGTTTTTATATACAATAAGCCTATTGGTCAAACCGAAAAAAGCTACATTGTTTGAATTATCAGCATACCAAAATTTAGCACATTCTACACATATCATATGATATATATTCATGAAATCACTACTACTAGTACTACTTCTAGCTCCTTTGCTATCGTAGATCTATCAAGAACAGCTGTAGTACATGTATTATTTTGGCGATAGGTAGAGACTTTGGCAAACCCACTGTGATTACTTTTTTCGTCCCCTTTCTTTAGAGAAGGCGAGACGACAGATGTACAATGTACTAAGCTTACATGTATACATGTATTAATACATTTATATGTATTTTCGGCTTTAACAGTTGTCAGTGTTGGAAGTGGAGCCCAAGAGGAAATTTTACCACAAGTACATATACCTCATTTGAGATCTATGTTGAAAGAATTATGTGTCCATATAACATAAAAAGTACTGCATTGTTCAAATCTGAAATACATACAGTTTATAAGAAATATTGTTGTCTGATGTCAAATGACCAGGGAATCCAACCGGAAACCTTTTTTTTTCAGCTTTCAACCTTAGGTCATTTTACTGTGCAAATGTGTAATTGGCATGTTTGTCTCATTCAGAATATGTCCTTGGAAACTCTCTAGCGTGTCCGGTTGCCATGGAAACAACAACCATTTTGGATTCTGCCCTCCGCCTCTTTTTTTTAATTTTCAGTCATAAAAGTCTTCATTGATTGAACGGAATCGATTTTCAATCATTTTTTTTTAAAATCAGTGGGACTTAGGAGGCAAATATAGCAGGTGCCGGAGCCATGGTGGAAAGGGCGTTTCCCACTATAAGAAAGGCTGCATAAAGAGAGAGGTGGATAGAGAGAAAAAGAAAGCGAGAGAGAGAATTACAAAGCCTCACACTCTTCCTTGAAATTTGTGTAGACACGATATACATATAACAGATAATTGTACATATTTCATTGACAACCCTTGGTTGGATTAAAGTGTACAGTATTGTTGGTCACAGACGGACAATGAAATAATGTCACTGGAATGTGCGCATTATAGAATATATATGAGACAACGTTGAATCCTATTTATAATTCCCATAGCACTCCTAAGAGATATAGCGGATACAGAAACTGACTGCGGAGGTCAAATGGTTTACTATGAAAAACAGAGGTAGTGAAAGTTCTTTAAAAGATACATTTGTACAAGTCTAAGGGTAAGGGGAAAAACAATGAGACAACATCTTAACCTTTTTCTCCGGTGATTATATTAAAGTGAAACAGAACAAACAAACAAAAACAAAAATGTCATTGAAACTGTATTTCCTCTTTTTACCTCCTGGTTTTATTTCTTTTGGTTTGGTTTGATTGTTGTTGTTGTTGTTGTTGTTGTTGTTGCTGTTGTTGTTGTTGTTGTTATTCTTGTTGTTGTTCTAGTTGTTGTTGTTTTGTCGACTCTCTGCTTCCTTGTTATCTGTGCCAGGCGGTTGTCGCCTCTCCTTCAGCCCGATGGTTTATATATGAGAAGACAAACAACGTGAGTATGTAACCTGCACACATATCGCTCAAATGTGACACGAGACGTTCACACATACAATGTCAGGCCAAACTACTCCAGCAAGCAACAGTGGCACCCCCCCCCCCCCCCGTTCCTACACTATATAACCACACTAAAGTGATATCTTACAGTCTCATCTATGTCCATGAAAAAGTAAAATCAAAAAGAGTGTCATAATGAGTTGTATCTTTTAAAAGATTAATACACCCATGAAAACATAAAAAAAATGTAACTTTTATATGAATGGCAGCAATTAATATAAGACAATCAAAAGGAGTCATTTAAGAAAATGGTAACAAAGGTACTTGTGCTGACTTGCAGGCCTATTCAACAAACCGTCCATTAAATGACCTGACATACTATGAGTGCCGCAGTAACATTTTCTTTCTTTGTTTTGGTTTGGTTTGCTTTTGGTTTGTTTTCCACATGGCGTTTGTTTGTTTGTTTGTTTGTTCGTTTGTGTTGGGGTTAAACGACACTTCAGCACGATTACGGCTACATTGTGTCAGACACGGTTATATACGTTTACACATCAAGAAGAAAAAAGGAAAGAAAGCGGGACAGAAGACAAGAGCAAGTAGAGGAAGAAGAGATGTCTCTCCTGGAATGTCGAGGATGGCACTCCATGGGAGACACCCCACCGATGGCGGGCTTGCACTGCCTATAGGTGGGACCAGAGAACCTACTTATAAACCCCGTGGGGGCCCACATGACGTAAAATGCATGACCAAAAAAAATGAAAGAAAAAGCTGATAAGTATTAAATTTTCACATATAACATATACGACATAATTTCAAAAATATTTTGTGTCCATTTTGTTTTCTTTAATTCCTTTTCATAAAATGCCATCTTTCAGAAGTCAATTAAATACAGAGCATAGACACACTAGTACAACAAAGTCGGCGCACATGGGAAATGTCTGATCCTCTTTGATAAGAACTTCGACGCTCGAATCAAGGAATCGACTGCACTATGGAAGGAAGCACGTATAGAGGTTAGTAACACGGGTTGGTTAGGAAATTTATGGCTGAAACTATCACTATGAGTGAACTATTTCAAAGCCTATTGAACCTACATGCTCACCCCCCCCCCCCCTTCCCTCTACCTTCTCGCCCGGTAGGAAAACAACCTCCAAAAAATAATAGCCTAGTAATAGTAGTGAGTAGTGTTAATGATTTAATTACCGAAGCAAAAAAATAATGGTAACAGTTGATCCGAAAAGAGACAAAAAAGGACAACCCATTGAAATTGACCACACAAAAGACCTGATGCTAATCAGTGAATCATTGCAAGGACTGATGGCAAGAAAGTGATAAGGACGAAAAGAAAACAATAATGGATGATTTGAAAGAGAAGAGCTAGGGACCCACCGAGCCCAGCCTCTTCCATTAACTGTAGCCAGCCTTGTCCTCGACATTGTATTGCAACCCAGTCTAGCCTCTGTGATCTTTTTCATTCCGATCTCTCGATCCTACTGAGTGAATTGACAGCCATTGTTTTGTAATGAGACGAGGGTAGACAAAAAAAAATGCTTGAAGTGCTAACGCAGATACACATTCCTCAGGATGATGATATGTTACATCGGAACATTGACCCTGAGACTTTATCACAGACTTAAAATGAAAGAAAAAACAACTAAACTATAACTTCAAACAAATATGCTATTCTGATCACCTAAAGTCTTTCGATGTCTCCTTGCATTTTTATAGTTTCCAAGGTGATGTGAGTGTGTATACAAGCATTTACATCTATCATATGATCATATCTACACCAAAAGGAAATGGGATATTGTTTGTTAATGTTAAACTATGTCTAGGCCTATTTTTGTCCCTTTATATACGTTTTTAAGAAGCACCGCATTTTGTTTTCTTCTCACGCATTTCAACTCCGATAAGTTGACTTTCTTGTATTTTTTTTAAGTCTTTAGTTTCAAATCATCCATGTTTTTATATCTTAATTCCTTGCCTCTTTCTTTGGACTGACTCATTGATTGCATCTGGCCTGATGTGTGGTAAACGTCATGCCCTCTGTCAGTCTCCTTTCCGTATCAACTGTTAATATTACCAATTATTTATTAATTTAATTAATTTCGCGTTATTTGATTTCGAAATAATAATAATTATAATAATAATAGTAAAAATAATAAACCAAGAGACAAAACAAAACAAAACAAACAAGCAAAAAAAAACAAACAAACAAAAACAAAAAAACACACACAAAAAAAAGAAGAAAACTACAATACTTCCTCGCTACATCGCGGCTCATGTTTCGCATCTTCACTGTATTGTTTAATATGTATAGTAATAATTCAGTATGATAATTTGCACGTATACGGAAATGTGAAGTAATGCGTTCGCGGAGCATAATACATAAATAAATAAATAAATAGATAAATAAATAAATAAATAAAAATTCATAAATACCGACGCGTTTATGAGAGTGTGGGGAAGGGTAATACAGTTGCGGGAGGGTTGTTAACAGTATGGGGGAGGCTTATAAAGGTTTAAAATGTATGTAAATATCATTATACAGGGGGACACAGTGGCTCTGTGGTATGGCGTCTGCTCACGGAGGAAATGGGCCGGGATCGACTCGCGGGTCCTGCATCAGAGGATGGAAGGACACGAAAATCGAAAATCCGCATTTTTTCAGTGACTCAAAGGTCCCCTGGCTTCCAGTGGGTAGGGAAGCCCGACGTCTAGCCTTCTCGGATAA
>JBCEWB010177037.1:0-10087 GCA_039654565.1 Peronia peronii
GGCATCATAACTACCTCATTTACTGCTGCTGTTGTACTGTAATTTGTCGCCAATCGAGCAGCCACCGTCGATATCTAAAGCGTCATAGAACAGATAATAATGCGAAAGACACGCCCAGACACTAATATGGAATATCAACCCTTTGGCTACCAGAGATATATCTATTAGATAACTTTAACATCATACCAATCTTAAAACCCAGTGACTCGATCTTGGGGACACTGAAAACAGAAAACGCCTAGTACCTCTGAAAACCTGCAGAGTGATGCATTTAACCATAGAAGTCTGGAGAGTCTGATCTGACCAGAAACTCGCTCATTTAACACAGGCCTAGACTTTCTCTCAAAACTAGTAAAGAACCCACAGCCGTTGTGGAGATTTTTTAAATCCAGGTAAAACCAATACTGCCTTGCAAATGAAAGTGTATGTCCAGCGTGCACACCTCGATGTTGGTATTTTGGATGATTAAACTGAACCTTACTTAGATCAAACGTGTTGGTTGCTTTGGATGCTCTACGAGCGGAAGTGGAAGAACAATGACATCATGCGTCATTGTATCGAACTGTACAGTTCGGCTCAAACACTTTCGCGAATTTGGTATTCAGTTATCATGGCCTTTTTCGAGTAACTTAAAATATTAAAAGCTCTTTAGAGATTTATGTAAGTAGAAACACAGATCTTTATGCAACAATTTTGTGTGCCAAATTTCAGATGGATTCATTCAGCAGATTCCGAGGCCGTAAGCCCTTTGTGGGTTTTGTTGTAGATTTGTAGTATAGATAACATAGAAATAAATAGTTAGAAAGTCCACGGTTTCAATGAGGCATTTTTTTCGGCCAGCTAGGTTACTTCACTTTGTCAAGTACAAGAGGCAGTGTGAAGACGAAAATAAAATCACTTTTATTCCTGTTATCTGCTACATGTGAAGCAAAGAAACTTATAAAAACATCATAACGATAAGAAAAAGAAAACATTCTCATCACATGGTAATCTTGTCAAACATTTCGGTGGCTCATGTTTGAAATAAATAAAAATAAATGTTTGAGAAAATGCGTTGACTTCTATTAATACTAGTAGAGTTAATAAAGAAATAACAGAATAAATGGTTAAATGGTCTTGGCTGTGAAAGGGTTAGTTGGTAAAATTAACAACATAAGCAGTGAAATTCTCCCCGATAATGTTTTAATTTAAAAACAAAAACAAAAATAAATAAATGAATAAATAAAATAGAACTCGCACATATAAGAATTAAGAATTTATTATTTTGTAATTCAAGGGATAGACAGCACTGGCATTTCACTACCTCTGTAACAGACTGGCTATTGCAGAAAGTGAAAGAATCAGTTCACATCATTTGGATATAAGTCCGAGCAGGAGCAGAAAGTGATGGAGGTGACTTCATCCAGGGGAGCAAACCCTTAAAAATCTGAGCTTTTTATGAGAACAATAAAACAGCAGTTATTGTCCTTTACCTGTTTGAACCACAATAAGCATAGGTCACGCTACACGTTTTCAGCACAAATATAGGCTTTTAATATTTTCATGGCCGGTGTATTTCGGTTCATTTCCAGGTGATCACGGGCTCTAAATATTAGTTACTGAAATAAAATAAATAAACAAAAATAAAATCAATGAGAAAGATTGTAATTGTCCACACTGAATCCGTCGGTGAGGTTGTGGGTTCGACTCGCGGATCCTCCCATTGGGGAATGAAAGGACACGAAGATCGAAAACCTGCATTTTTTTTTCAGTGACTCTGGGTAGGAAAGCCCGACGTCTAGCCTTCTCGGATAAGGTCGAATATATTTCAGAGGTCCCGTGTGTATGTTACGCACGTTAAAAAAAAAAAAAAACCTTGGCAGTTCAAAATCAATGAAGAGTAGGCGGGGTGCCGCTGTCCGGACCAAATTTCCAAATTCCAAATTTCTACCATAAAAGTTCTATTAAAAAACAGGCAGCCGAGATAATTCTACTTTCTTAGGATTGAAAGGCTTAAGAAAAACAACACCCTGAATTCCTAAAACATTGGGGTTCTTTGATTTGACACTGTAACACGATATCTGGATAGTTTCTTTACATCCTGGCATGCAAAAGATTCGTCGGATAAAAGAAGTTTAGAGATGGTTCCTTACAGCCGGCTCAGATAGTCCGTTAGTCTCTCACTTAGTTAGTCAGTTAGTTGGTCAATTATTTATTAGTCAATTAGTTATTTGGCACATTCTGTTGTTGGTTCGTTAGTAGTCAATAAGGTATAAGCTGGCTAATTAACCGCTTAATATGTTACTTAGCTAATAAAATAGTTTGTTCCGTGGATAGTAAATTAGTTAGTTGGTTAGTTAGTTAGGTAAGTTAATTAGTTAGTTAGCTATGTAGCCACCTAGTTTTTTTTTCTTTTTTCTTTTTTTTCTTTTTTTTTTTTTTTTTGGTTAGTTAACTGGTTGATTAGCCGTTAATTACTTCTTTAGCTCGTTGTAAGTTATTGACTGATTGGTTATTTAGTTAGTTAGTTAGTATGTGAGTTAGTTGCCTAGCTAGTTACTTAGTTAAATAGTTTTTTCGTATATCAGTTGGTTGGTTAGTTAAGAGGTAATAATTAATTAGCTACTCAGCTGGATAATTAGTAAATTAAGTAATCGGTCAATTGGTTAGCTAGTTACTTAGTGAGTTAAGTCACTTAGTTAATTAGTAACTTAGTTAGTTAGTTACATCGTTGGATACTTTTTTAGTTCATCAGTCAGATGGTTAGTTAGTTAGCTAGCTAATTGGTTAGTTAGTTAATTAGTTAGTTAGTTAGTTAATTAGTTAGTTAGTTAGCTAACTAGTCAGTTAGTTAACTAGTAGGTTAGTCATCAGTTAGTTACTTAGCGAACTGGTTAGTTAGTAAGTTAGCACGTTAATTAGTTAGTCAGTTAATTCGTCAGTCAGTTAGTTGGTTAGTTAGTTAGTTAGTTAGTTAGTTAGTTTTAATTAGTTAGTTAGCTGGTTAGTTAGTTAGTTAGTTAGTTTGTTAGTTAGTTAGTTAGTTAGTTAGTTAGTTAGTTAGTTAGTTAGTTAGTTAGTTAGTTAGTTAGTTAGTTAGTTAGTATGTCAGTCAGTCAGTTTGTGAGTATATATATTTGTATTAAGGTATGCATAATTACACACTATCATTACTGTTGTTCTTACTTTTATTTTCCTTCATCACATATCACTATATATTTTATGTAGTTCGTTGAGTAGAAAAACGTGGATTTATTTCTTTTCAGTTGCACATTAATTTTGAAAGGCTAATGCCATTTAATATGGGCGCGAAAAATCAATTTCAATAGGTCGTAGTGGCGAATAGCAATTTTTCATCATTTTCAATTGCTTATATCTCTGAAGACCAAAGTCCAATGTAGTACCATTTTAAAGCCGTAAAGGTCCTGTTTCAGCTGCAATATTAATTTCGAGAGACTGGCGCTATTTCATGTAATAATTCGTTATAAATCCAACTGAAAAAGCTGAAGGTGAAGGTGATTATTCATTAAATAGGTAATGGAATATAGCGTTTTAATACAATTTTCTCTTCGCATCCCTGGAACTAAAAAAGATGTAAGGTGGATTTTGGTACCATTTCGCAGCTTAAAACGGCGTCATTCAGTTGTAGTATTAACTTACAAAGTCTCTAGTACTTGTCCTTTAATGGAAATTATTTACACCTTGTGTGAATATGATGAAACCATGAAATCTGCCATGAAGGAGATACATTGATTTGTTCCATCTATACTTTATAATCTACGTTGTCGTGCGTAATGGAAGGAGTGATCTGTACAAAAGGTAGGCTCACGACGTCTAGAATTTGTCACCATAGTAATATAATGTGAACTAAATAATATACTATATATTGATATTTGGTAACTATAACTTCCAGTAGTACTGTAATGACAACAATAACAATACTGATAATAACAAAGGCATTTCTAAGCGCTTATCCCTGTACCGTTCGGGCTCTAACCATTTTGCAACCTATTATTATTACCCTACAGACCCATTGGAGGCACACAATCATGTTCTCAGCCCTCGGGGAAGCGTACAAAATGGCTGTCTGTTGGACGCTCAAATCCTAATCAGTCTGAGTATAACATTCACTCTCTATAGTCAGGTACCCATTTCAACTTCTAATGATGATATCATTGTTAAGTACGCCTTGTCAAAGGTAACTCGAATAACGGAAGTGTTAAAATTCAAATTTACTAACAATTAAATTTGACTCATTTTCCACTGTACCCGATTCTTCTTGGCCCTCAACTCCGTGTGGGGCCATCGGGACGCCTTCTGACGAGTTGTGTACTGAACTTCGCCATCCGTGAAGGTTCTGAGCCAGGGTCTGGGTCTCCTCAAATCTTCTCTTTATCTATACCTCAACGTTGTCGTCTACTTTTTCTTCTGCCCACTTCTTTCTAGTTTTCCATCTACTGTTCCTTGTAGCACAATTTTATCAAGGCCATAGGATCTTGCAATCTTACCAGATATGATGCCTTCAGTTTAATGGTCATTGTATGGTGTCATAAACTATGAAGAATATAAAAACTGACCCAAAAATAAATCGGCAAGGACCTCATGATGATGAATATAATATGAGAAAATGGTCGGCAACCAATTGACCGAACGACTTGAATCTAGAAAACGCAAGCTCTATGTTTGAATATAGAGCAAATTTATCCACCGAAATCTCGCCGAGTTTCGGTGCGCGAAAGAGATAGGGATAGATTTGATGAGGTCGAATTTGTCAAATGCTGGTTGGTGATTTCCCCGCTTATGATAAGCTGTTGTTATGTAGACACCGGAACAACTCTGGCTGCGGGTATCGCCGCTATCGCACCTCCTCAAACCGATGGTTGGTCGGCTCAGCCAAATTGTTTACGCGGTTGTTATGGCAAACATCAGATCTTCGGAGGTTTCCGGGTCTTGACGAGTGCCGAGTGCCAACGTTGTCTGCCAGGGATGAGTTCAAAATGACGTAATGAGCGCTGTGTATTGAGGACGCCTTGTGACATCAACGGATCTGCCCGAGAATGACGCATTCTGAAATCTGGCCCAATTTTTTCGTTGTTCATTGCCCTCATCGTCATCTTGAGCATAATATTAAAGGAAATCATGGATACATTAACCTATAGGCCTACCGAGAGACCTGTATAGCAAATCTTAACATAATTTGGAGACTCGATGAATCCACTTCATAATAAGCCAAAATATTCAAAAGAAATGGACGTTTGGTGTATGTAGGAACTAATAGAGGAATTAATTTCTTCCATCAGCGATATGCTTGTCAAGTTGTCAACGTCTGTTTAATTTGTCTTGTTCTGATGCTGTTCGTGATTGTTTTTTGTCTGTGTTTGCATATGAGTGTGAATGTATCTTGCATGTATACTGTGTCTCAACATCTGTGAATGGAATTTCCTTTTGAGGATAAATAAAGCTTACTCTATCTGATCTTATTTTATCTGTGACTTCATAATTTATTTAAAAAAAAAAAAAAAAAAAAACAAGAACGAGAAACAAACGAATTTCTCACCATATGGAAAGGTTACAATTTAAATTCTTTAGTTCCAGAGAAGTGTTTGGGGTCCGGAGAAATGCTTGAGTAATAAATCTGAGTGAATTGCCGAAGGCTATTTTGTAGTTCTCTATTGACATTTAAACAAAATTAATTCAGAGTTGGTTTCAATTTTAAGGTCGAAAACGTCTTGAATTCCACAATTTTATTTTATTTTTTTTTTAATTTTCTGAAGCACTAGATCTAGTTCTTGAAGAAATTCATAAAATCTAAAAATTCATCATCTAACGCCTCACTTTCTGTATCCAATTAAAAAAAATAATAAATTTCCGAATTTCTGAGCTTGTACCTTTTCCTATCACTTTCTGCTGTGCCTTTGTTGCCTCTTTTTCTCACCATAATTACATTATTCCTCATAATTGTGTGCATGTGGATCTAATGTGACATATAAATAAATCTCTCCACTTTCACGGTTATTAAGGTAACCGCAAGAAGACAGACAAGCAGACAGACACACAAATAAATCAATTGAGATAAATATCTTGAATTGGCAGCTGTAGAGCTCGGTGCTTCTGGCACGAATGTCATAACTCCTATCCCGCTAAGCAGACACCCACAATATTCCATGTTGCTTAAAATGATATCACTTGGTATTTTTCAATTTTTCTGTATCAGAGATAAGAACATTTTTTGATGGAATTGACATCAAAACTAAATGTGTTCGGGGTTAAGAAAAAAAGACCAATACAAAAATGCAGACAAACGTCTTTAAGGTTGGCAATTCCGCTAGATCACAATTTGATGACAACGATACGTAATGCAGGTGCCTTTATCACAAGAATCCGTCTAACATGTGATATACATTGGCATGTTTTTGCCTGCGTAAATCAGATACTTACATTGTACTTATATTCTACCTGCCAGAATTCTAGTACCATAATTTTGCCAACTAGTTCCACATGGAAGTTAATCATCCACAGACTTAAGGACTGGTTATTTATTTACAAAACTGTTTCAGTCCCAAACGGAAGCTGTCTAGGCTTGACTTTCTCATATCAGGTCTCGACATCGGGCTGGTTGTCTTCTTGTTTGGTGTGCAGAATACATGTACTTCTCCCCAAAATCGCCTATCTGTTAGGACTTTGTATATGCAAATGCTTAAAAACTTCTAATATAATACAAACTGAACGCCTTTATTATTTACAATTTGGTGCTTCCACCTTCCCATCGGAGAGATTTCGAAAGATGAATAACTAAGAGTAATAACAAGCTTAATGACTTTCGACAAACACATCTATATTCAGACCATTTTCCACGCCAAATGTTATTTCACTATCACTATCACCTGGACTGAGAACAGATGCATTTACCTAGAAAATCTGAATCAACTGCTTCTTTAATACGTACAAATTGAAGTCCACCTAGCCTATTAAGCTAACCAACAGTCACGGATGCTAAATCCCTTCCTATCTTTCACTTTCATGTTCGTTTAGATTGCTAATCCTACAATGTTTATTTTGCAAAAATGCCTTGCCAGAGAACCTATTCCTTTTGGTACAAACACCATGTCAAATTTAATCCCTGAATATCTTTAAATTGTTTCCTTAGATGGCTGAATGGGATGGACCGGCCATTAATGGCTGATATAATCTATTAATGTTTTACGACAGTTTGGGAGACTGAATGCCCAAATTTGTGGAAGCGTTAGGGCACAAAATGATAAGAGCTATGCGTCAGTTTTCAACATATTCCCTCATGACTTTTGTTGAAACTGCTTGGTAGGAAAATGTCCTCTGGGGCAAATGTTTGTGCCACCATGAGTGGAGGTCACTCATGTTGATGTTCAATGTGCTGCTTGCTAAAACTCATTACAAAGAGCAAGATTAGATATAACTCTGTTGATGTGGTGTTTTATGGTGGAGGTGGTGATGGAGGCCGGGGGGTGGTTGGGAGGGGAATACCTGGAGGAAAGGGCAGATGAATGATTTGGTTGTGCGATAGCTTCTTTTTATTTATTTCTTTAAAGTTTATTATTCTGATATTACTCAATGCCTCCTTCCATCCATTGCCGCCCAAACCACTTTCATCTTAAGGTGGGGGAGGGGGAGGGGGAGGGGGCGACCTGAAATATAGATTTTGCTTTAAAAAAAAAGAAGAGTTTTTTGTTTTCTCCTAAAAGCCCTGCCTTTTCTGAGTATAAAAATGGTATCAAAAAGTGGATGTGTCCATTCTAACGTGTTTGACCCATGGCCATTCAGCGGCAGGTCTTGCCTATTGTCAACCAGGATTTGGCTCCTTTTGGCTGCTACATGCAGTGATGGATCACCACTATTTGATTATACTAGAAGAGAACCCACGGCCTCAGTGGGAGATTTCTTAAATATAGCCCTGCGACTTGGAGTGCAAGCGTGCGCACCTCGATGTTGATATTTTGGTTGATTAAACTGAATGTTACTCAAAGAAAACGTGTTTTGAACGCGTCATCTATCGAACGTACAATTCCGATCAAGCAGCCTCGCGAGTTTATTGTTCCATTATTATCGCATTTTTAGAATAACATCAAAGATAATAAACTTTCTTACGGTTTATGTACATAGAAACACAGATTCATATGCACCAATGTTGTGTGCCAAATTCACATGGATCCGCTCAGGAGATTTCGAGTCCATAAGACTATTGTGGGTTCTGTTGCAGGTTGATAGTATTGATATTAGCAAAGAGTGCATAAGACACTTGATTATGACCTCTTCTAGCAATATCTTGAGCCCTGTGTCTGGATGACCACTCTGAGGCGAAAAAGCCGCTGATCACGCAGATTATCAGTG
Source organism: Peronia peronii (assembly GCA_039654565.1). NCBI lineage: Eukaryota > Metazoa > Mollusca > Gastropoda > Systellommatophora > Onchidiidae > Peronia > Peronia peronii. Next base: position 8,344 of record JBCEWB010177037.1, read on the forward strand.
TAAGCTTTTACTAGGCGTTCTAAAGTGAACGTCCACGTCCTATAAATAGTAAACTTTTCCTTTGATTCTGTTGTTTCAGAGCTGGGTTGTGGACTATATGCCATAGGAAATGTCAAGACACTCTTGATTTGGACAGAAACCATAATCGGGGCACGTTATAGGCCCTCAAGAACCCGAAAGTGAGTCTGTGGGAGCCCTTATAATGATGGGAGTTAGGGAGCAATAATCCAGAAAGCCAGATAACGGCAACAAAAGACACAGAACTCATGGGAAGAGGGCTATATACCAAAGGGCTGTTCCGAGGCAGAAAGCGAACAAAAAAAAAAATTCCCCATGTCAATTTTCCGCTGAAAACAAACAAAGAAACAAACAAACAAAAAACGTGCTTTTCTCAAAGCCTTTTTTAAACACTATTTTGCTTTCTCCTTTTTTGTTTCTACATCGATTCTCACCAAATTTGACATACATCATTTTCACAACATGACCAAAACAATTACATGTGACTTTTCCCTTTGGTGTATTAGTTTTGGAGAGGAATAGGTTTGAGTATGATAAAATGGTGAAATTTGAAAGTTCATTCCATAATAATTATTTTCAAAATTTGTAGAAAATGTTCTATTGCATAGAAAGAAGTGAAAATATGTAACTTTAGATATTAGGTTAAACAACATGTTCACCGAGTTTCATCACGTTCCGTTAACAGATTTTAAAGTTAGTAGAGACACCAAAATCCAATATGGTCGCGTTGCCATGGCAACCGTTTGAAAAAGTCAATTTCTTTTCACTCTAATTTGAACTTGCCGAAGTCGATGGAAAAAGTTAAAATAGTGTATCTTTAATGATAAAAAAAAAATCACGATCAGGACGCCCCCCCCCTCCCCTTTTTAAAGATCAGCTTCCCCACAACACTTCTCTGGAACTTAAGAATTTAAATTGTAACGACTCCATGTGGTGAGAAATTCTTTGTTTCTCGTTCTTGTTGCTTTTTTAAAAATAAATTATGAAGTCACTGATAAAATAAGATCAGGTAGGAAGGATGGTAGACTAAAAAAGAAAAAGAAGAGGAACAGGGAGAAGAAGAAAAAAAAAAAAAAGGACAGCAGCTTCACTACCCACAACTTCATAATAATTGTTTTAACTTGAGTGATCATGATATCCGAAAGTAAAGGTCGAGATAGCCGTCGGCAGGTAGCTGAACGGCATAATAGAACGTAATGGTTAAAGGAGAGGACAAGATTGGAGGCGGGTGCCGACGGTAAGGAGAGGTCGGGGAGTAGGGGAGGGAAGGGAGAGTGAGGGGTAGGGCGGGAGGAAGTAGAGAAAAGTGGGAAGGGTGACCTAGTGCTGCCAGAGGTCTCCAGTGAGCACGCCTTGCCTATCAAACCGCGGCTCTCTTACAACACACACAAGATCAAACGCGACTTCACTGGGCAGCCCCGCTCAACTCTGAGGGCACAGGAATGCCGAAATCCCCTCCTCTTATTTGTTTTGTATCCTTTTTCAAAGCTTCCCTCTCTTCTTTCTTCCTTCTCTCTATTTTTCTTGCATTTTTTTTTCTTCCGCCATTTCCCTGGGGATCATTTTAACCCTATCATTACTTGGTTTAAACTTAAAATTTGGAGATATTATTTCAGAACATCCATCCATCCATCCATCCATCCATCCATCCATCCATCCATCCACCCATCCATCCATCCATCCATCCATACATACATACATACATACATACATACATACATACATA
>JBCEWB010177048.1:0-10087 GCA_039654565.1 Peronia peronii
AATGAATATATGTAAGACTGTTATTCTGTCATTCTATTTTATTCGTTTGTCATACATATAGGTTTTTAATAGTTATCCCTAAGAGTGACATCACTGAAAATTGTGCTGTCTTTAACTTTGGAAACAAAATTGTGCTCTCCTTTTGATTACGCAATCATCATCATCATCATCATCATCGTCATCAACAACAACAACAACAGCAACAACAACAACAACAGCAACAACAACAACAACAACTTAATAACAACAACAACAATAACAACAACAACAACGACAACGACGACAACGACAACAACAACAGACAAAAATCATTACAATGAGAACAAAACAGTTTCCTTAAACCACAGATTTTTTGGAATTTTTCATGATATATGTTTCAATCACAGAGGGCAAAGGTGATTTTTTTTCTTCTTTACACTGGCAAAGGGAATTAACAGGCTAATCAGAACGATCTCTTATTACTTTTTCAATAACACACAGTGCTGCTAGAAAACTACGCGACTTGTAAGCCTACTATCTTCAAATTTAGAGTGTTATTTCGTGAGCATAACTAAATATTATCCTTATGGAAACCTTCATCTTACAGGAATTTTACCTGATACATTTAGATTTACAAGCTAGAATATCCTTAGCTGCAATAATTAAATTTTGGTTACTATCTTTTCTGGTCTTTCCATCACCTTTTTTTTTACACGTCAAAATTTGGCCCACAATGGTCAGATGCAATACATTTTAAATCATTATTTCCCTTTACATCAACAAGTGCATTTACTCCAGTTGGACTGTCAAAATTCATTAGCACAGAGTTCAAGTAAGGACAGTGGGATCTTTTAAAAGTTAGGATGAGAAATGCTTGCTTTTTGTGTGCTAGAAGTGAAGAGAAGGATTGATTACATCCTATTGTACTATAGATCTCTCATCGGTTGAAAATAAATACACATTGTCTGTCTGTTTGTCAGATCTCGCCCTTAATTTTTTTCGAGTCACCCGTCCTTTAATTAAGAAAACATACAAGATTTTCTGAAATAAATTTTTCCTCATAGTTAGTTATATCTTCCACTCCGCCATACTTGTCAGACATGTCTTAATGGTTGGAAAGACATCGTCTCCTCAAATCTAAATAAATAATAGATCGAGCATAAGATGAGAGTGCTACTTTATTCTTCCCCTTGTACGTTTTAACGAACATACGTTGCAAAACCACTAGTACCAGTTCTTGCCAGGTTAAATTACTGTAAAGAGATATTCTAGACAGGAGTAGAACTGCTGCGTGGCTGAGAAGTAGACAACAACTTACGGATAACGATTGCATAATATGTGAGAGTGCAGTGTGGGGAAAGCCAGGATTGACCAAAACCGAGCTGTTTGAAAAGTACTTAAATAGAAGTGCTGCTTCATTGAGAACTAGGCAGTGCAGTTTTGATGAAGAAGCAGCAAAAGAATGGGTGAACGCGAAAAGGCGGGGATTAAAAAAAACAACAACAAACAACAACAACAACAAAAACTATGCAGAAGGGCACCACATGACAGGATGATGATGACAAAAAATATGTTTCACGATACTCAAGTTATAGTAGTAACAACTGAAGGCAGCATTCCATCCCTTGATCTGAGATATAATTAATTCAAACAGCGGAACGACACGCTCAGGCAACAACGTCCCCCCCCTCCTTTCCCCAGCGCTGACGGGATATTAGATTATGTGTACTAAAGTTGTTAAGATAAAGCAAATCTTTAATCTATATGCCACGCCTTCAATTTACCTTCATTACAAACCTTACATCTTTTGTCTTGCACTTGGCGCCTGCACTGAAGTAATTAGGATCAATATCAACATCGCTTTTTTGAATCCTCCCATAATTAATCGTTCAGGTTCTATTTGCACAATACATCTGATAGTCTTTCAGGGTTGACTAACAAAGACAAGTCAAAATAATGCGGTGAAAAAAAAATGAGATGTATGAGTTATATTTGTAGGAAATACATAATTAGTAAAAAACATAAATAAATAAAAAACGTGTTGATCTTTGGTACTTTTTTTTTTTCAGGACAAGGAAGAAGGAAGAGAGGCAGAGAGGAAAAAACAGAGATGAAGGATAACATCCCTGAATGGACAGATATGACGCCGGGTGACACGTTGACGATGGTGGAGAGGCGAGAGGAATGGAGGGAGCTCATTGCCAGGTCACCTGTGGCGCCAAACAGCCCATCAGCCTACGGGATAGGTCAAGTGAGGTGAGGTCAAGGACAAAGAAAGAAAAAACAAATTGATATCTAATTAATAAACTTTTCCAGGTGAAGAGCAAGAGAAACTAAAGTCCATCGATACAACGGGGAAAAGAGTATTGCTACAGATTTTGCGAACTTTAAACACATCGTTTTCTTAACCTGTACAAACACCTGACTGAAAACTATCTGGCTTGTTGTGGGTAGACTGGTTTAGATAGATGGGTTTGGATAGACAGTATAGATAGAAAGGTATGGACACGTGCACTGCATTTCGATACGTCAACACGGGTGAAGGCAGCGACAAATAGGCATGATGAGAAATACACCCACAGGGATTTCAGTAATCTGATACACAAAGAATGTTCTCCCCTGCATTTGTCTTGGAATCTAGACCTGTGAAGTTCGGTATAGGTGTTAATGTGTGGGGGACAGGTCTCGAGGTGAGAGAGAGAGAGAGAGAGAGAGAGAGAGAGAGAGAGAGAGAGAGAGAGACGGGAGATAAAGGAGTGAGTAATGTACTCACGGTGCTAAACGTCCTGCAGAATTACCCACATACTGGCCATAGTTAGCTCGTCACGGTGTGTAGAGCTGGTTCAGACTGCCTTTGACAAAACTTGCATTCCATGAAAATGCTGTTTTGGGAGGAACTACCAAGGGCAAATTTTACCAGCTCTCATATTTTATATAAGTAATGAAGAAAATGCAGTTTTTAGAGAAACAAATAGATTGTCTAGCAGCAATAATCATAATACTGTCGAAAACTACAACTGAATAGATGGGAGAAAGTTTATTTTGAGAAAGGACATTATTTTATCAAAGTACATTAGACGTTGGGCACACATTGAAGAATATGTTGGTTATGTTACCAAGGACCGATAAGGCATCAATTTGCGCACTGTTACTTGAACAAATAATACGACTATTATTTCAAATACCAGAACACTCCCGTCGCTTACAACTTGAACACTTTAAACGCCCATATCAGTGATCAGGCGTCATCTAGGATAGATACGGGATCTATTAAAAATTTGTGCACCGCCGTCAAAACCAGTAAAATGGAATGCTATTCGAAACACCAAACACTCCCTTCGCTTACAAACTGAAAACTTTAAACACCCTTTTTTCAGAGTCGAAAAAAAGAAAATAAAAAAAGAAAAAAAGATGAAAAAAAGATCGAAATGTATGTTTGTTTAACCAACCGAAGAGCAATTTTAAGAAGAGTGCATTATAAATCCCCCAAGCATTCACATGCTGAAATGGTTTGTTAAGGACAATACGTGAGAAACAACACAGGACTTCTGTAGGTCACATAAACCATTTTTGCATCAGAATGAAATGAATTTGATCTATGCAATTATATTTTAAAAGAACTTAACAATATAATAACTACAGATATATCATTTTTTTAAAAGACATGCATCCTGGATATATTATTTTACTTAAGGCTTTTCACCAACAGAATCTTTGATTTATTTGGTATACATCTGAAATCACCGTAGTAACACCAAATTGTGAATTTGACACGAAAATTCGTATGACGCACAGGATTAAAATCAGTTATTTTTGCTGGTATTTTACTTCCTCATAGTGAGCACAAATAAGGTGCAGAATATAACAGCAGAGTACTCACTTCGATGGAATGCTGTGGGTTTGCATCCTCTGTGGCCCCTCCAGCACAACATATGCCATAGCACGCAGAACATACATGGAAGCTATTCTCAATTGTCTCTGTTGCACCAAACTATTTTTTTTTTGAAGTCTCATTAAGTTTTCAATGGCACGACTTTCTTACAAATTATCCACAAGCAGAGCTCTGGTTCCACGTATCATATTTATGTACATCCCTCGAAAAAAATATAGACTAGCATGGATAACCCAAGAGCCAGCATTAAGCAGCAGTGTAGGCAGGTTATATTTGAATACCAAGAGGGAAAAGGAAAAGTCACATATGTCCACTTTTTACACAGGGAAGACAGCTGAAATTTAGTTTTTAAAGATTTCCATACTTTTTCTTGCTTGTTGAAGTTATTGATTCAAACCATTTGCTTTGGACAGCAGTGATTGTCCCTTCTGATCTTTTTAGGTGGGATAGTTAAGGCTCATGACCCATGAACCGTAACCTTGAAAATGTTAAACTTGGACATCCTGCTGTTCTTCCTCCCTGGTCTTCATTTATTGAAAAAACATTCAGTAAGAGAATTTTAGTTTGTATTAGGGTCTCTTAGGGATTCAAGATGAAGAATTTAGTACTGAGTTCGCTTTTTTAGAATAAAAAAATACAGATGCCTTTGAAAACTGAAACACAAAGAGAGAAACATGTTGGTGGGAGGAAGGACTTCTCCGGAAACGGTGAGGAGAAAGAGCAAATCGGGGTGGAAGGGGGGGGGGGGGGATGAAAATAAAAAAAAAATAATAAAGCTGAATGGAAAAGGAAAGGAAGAAGAAACTTAATTACAAAAAAACAATCAAAACAACGATGGAACAAAGGAGAGAAGTAACAGAACGAAAATGAGAAGAAATAAAAAAAAAAAAAAAAAAGGAAAAGAAGAAGACAAAAAGACAAAGAGCACAATAAAAGAAAAAAAAAAAGCAGGGAGAAACACAATAAGAGCATGAAGATGCCAAGTAAAAGGAAAATAATAAGGGGGAACAAAATGACGGACATCTCCAATGTTTACATAGGATGCCTCCATTGTCAACTGTGAGCATATGAAAACCATTGAAAGCCTGTTTGGAAAGCTGCCGCCGAGACGTAAATAAATCATAGGTCTGGTGCCCTGAACTCACTCACGTCACGTCTGTAATCGCTTCCCACATCGACAGTTATGCACCGCTAGCTAAACAACTTCGCCTTCATTTAAAGAAAAAAACAACAAAAAGCTTTGTATTTTTGTATTATTTTCATTTCTATATTTTATTCCTTTCCAGTGATTACTATTTGGCTGATAGGAATGTCATCATTGTTAATTCTAATCGGGCCCACCCACAGTCTCGCCTTGGACATAAGGGCAAAGAACAAAGCTAAGGTGTAATGTTATGAAGGACCAAAACGTGCATTGAGAAAAACACAAATCATTATGCTGAACAACGTCATGAATCTGGTGAACATGATCTGACTCGGGGCCTAGACTACCCCTCCCCCCCCCCCCCCAAAAGAAATAAATTAGTGAACAATCTGTATGTCTATAATTAAACATTAGCTGGTGTACTAGTACTTAGAAGCATACACCGTAGTATGATCATTTACATTGTATCAACGATTGTTTCCCTCATCAGTAATACAAAAATGGCTGCACAATATTTCTGTCGGAACTTCTGAGACTAGGCCAAGCACATAAAAAGAACAAAACAAAACAGCACCAAAACATCACAATGAAAGTATAATGGAAACGTTCAACATTTTTTAACCCTCACAATGTGGTATACATCCATTCGACTTCTTTCCACACGATTACTATACATTAATGTAAAACTGAATTCCTCACTATATTGCCAGTAAAACGGTCAGAGCAGATTTCATACATTTACATGTGTTTGAGAAGGAAAGATTTTCCCGGCAGATCCGTCGATTCCACTACTCAAAGTCACAGACATACGAGCCATCACCATCAGTCGTGAAAGATGTCACTGAGCTCAGTTACGACTGTGAAAACAAAGAAATCGACGAAACTGCAGTGACATGGAAGACAATTATTTATCAGAAGCGCTTCGAAGATTTCAGATTCACTCAGGTGAATATCACATTTTTGCACACAGATCTATGGAAGACAGGGTTATCTTTACAAAGATCGACATAGCTGAATACGGGAAAGAAAGAGAATGAAAAAGAGAGAGGAGAGGGGGGAGGTTGAGAGACAGGGAGACAGGGAAAGAGAGACGGGAGAAAAGAGCAGAAAAAGGCAGTCTTTGCCTTAATGACAACAACACTCCATCAAGATGGCTTTCTGTCTGATACAAAATGTGTAACATCACAGGGTGAGGCCCTTAGAATGTTTAGTCCCTTTGCTAAACGGCTAAACAAATTCTTGTGGACGGATAGGGCCTTCACAATCCCCCTTCTTCCTTCCTCCAGGCAGGTAGACAGACAGACAAACAGACAGACAAACAGACAGACAGACGGACAGACAGACAGACAGACAGACAGACAGACAGACAGACTGACAGACAGACAGACAGACAGACAGACTGACAGACAGACAGACAGGCAGAAACATGTCTCTTAATTTCTCTCCCTTCTTCCCGCCTTCCCGTCCTCCATAAAAGTGGAAGGAAAGCCAGGAAAGAGACACTGAGAAGTTATAATGAGGAACAGGGAGGGTGAGAGTTAGGGTGATCTTGAGAACAAGACCCAGGAAGTTGCTAAAAGCTGCAACCCCAAACAATGGAAAAAGCGTTTGTGTCAAGAATGTAAAAATAAACACACGAAGTTCACACGGACACGTCGAGAGCGAGGGAAAAAAAGCAAGGAGAGTGAGAGACCCCGCCCCGACCAGTCTCAAGATGTTAATTAGCCGTAGTTATGGTTTCCACGTCTCCCAGGGACAGGTGTTGTCTTGTGCTCATCCCTGGCTGTGCTGTGCAGGTTAAACGCTGCAAATTGCCTCATATTTACATCTGTCTGACTGCAATCTGCGTCCTCATCCTGCCGGCAGCCCCAGTAATCAGTTCAATTGCAAATTCCATTTTTCTCTCCCTAAGTTGAAAATGAACTTAAGCTTTAACCTTAGTTATAGGCCATTTTTGTTTAACTATTGTTCAGATGCCAGCCTTATTGCAATTCAAGGTCCGTGAACTCCTCAGCCATTCAATTACATTGAACAGAGCACCCTAATCAACTCAATTACAAGATCATTTACCTCTCCTGAAGTTGGAATGGATTTCAATTTGAATATCATTACGAACCATTTTAGTGTAAGTATTGCATGTATATGCCATTTTACTGGAACTCAACGTCTGTGAGCTATAATGAGAATGTTTAATAATAATAATTGAATAGTAAGTGAAGAAAACAGAAAATGCTAGGACTTTGCTGGTGATGTCCGACAGAAAGGCATAGCATCTGTTTCACCACAAGAAAACAGCTATAGATGAACTATCACAGAGCCCCACTACGTCTATATCTATAAATGGGAACATGTTCATTAATCTATAGTAAAAAGAAAGAGGCAGTCCTGAGTTTATCGAGGTGAATATTAAACTTGGTGGTGAAGAAAACAAATCGATCTGCATGAATGCTCGTAACTGTTTCCAGTAACAAGTAGTACTCACTCAGAGCACGAAGCCATCTGCATTGCAGTATTGCATGGCATATTCAATCCCGGGATCCATCATTCACCATATTCATCACTTTAGCAAAATCTCAATGGATATAGCATCATACCATTTCACAACGATTTCTTTTTATAGCGAGAAAGAGGAAGAAAGGCGGTGTGCAGTCTTCAGGACTGTTGTCATTTATTCTGTTCATATCATTTTCTCACGCCTACGAGCACACAAAGATAGATCCCACTGATAAAAAGGATATTTAAAAAAAAAATATATATATATAATAATATATCAACAATTACACGAGGCAGGACTCAACCGAATAGATTGCAGGAATAATAGTTTTATTCTATTTTCTTTGCTTTCAGTTTTTATCGCAGGGAAGTCTACAGCGATGTCTATACGTCGACCTATCTAAGAAAAGGGGATTAAATTTCTAGGACAGCATATTTATCTGCACGTTTTTGCATTATGATGAGTTTCATTATGATGATATGAAAACTACTTAATCACGACAAGAGATATTACAATGTCAAGTGTATGATGAATATTTAATATCCACTGTGACTTAAGAGATTATGGAGAACAGTATTATGGGCCCGAAGTCTGAAACTTACCAGGTATTATTTCTGTCCTCTTTGGTTATGTTCAATGGCTAAATATCACTATCTTTCTGAAAGTGTGCATTGGAATTTAAATTGACTCTCAGGAGTCTGACCCTGTCTGTGTATCTATGTGTCTGTCCGTGAGTGTCTCTATTTGACTCTCTGTCCATGTGTCTATTAGACCGTCTGCCTGTTTGTCTGTCTGTCTCTTTGTCTCTTTTTCTGTGGATCTCTCTGTCATTTGCGAATGCTTCATATAGATGACATTATGATTATCACACAATCATGCTCCCAATGTTCATCAAATTCCGTACAATAATTAATTTACAACCTTGTTTATGCCATTGTCTTCTTATTGGCCTTTCATCGCCTCTTATCATTCGCTCCATCTCCAGTCAGATACCATAATCTCTGAGGGATTCCAGTCTGCAAACTATTTCAGAACTATTGTAACGTCACTTTGTGTACTTCACATATTTTTTGGACTCCCTGTGATGAGGACAGAACTTAATAAAATTTTCACGAACAGGAAACAACACACTGATAGTACCGCGCCCGTTCTTATTGATACAAGCACAACGCTCATCTCTAGGCCATCGAACATCCGAAGCAGCCTTTAAAATAAAATAATGATAGGATAAAGTGAAATCTTTATAATCTTTCTATTAAATCATCTGTGCTGGCTGAATAATGATCAGGATTAACAGTCGATAACTGAAGGTATTTATACGGCCGTTATTTCTATATGATGCAGACAAAGTGCTCTATATTTATTATTACCCCGAGAGACCCAACGGTGTTACTCGCCTAGTTCTCAGCTTCCTGTGAAGTAATCAAGGAAGCTGTTTGTTAGACGCTAAAATTCTTGAGAATCTAATAGTGACGTTCTCAGTGTAGTAGAGAGCCACTCTGGGTCGAGAAGGTGTTTTGTGATAAATTTCTATCCCAAGGACAAAATATCCAGCCCTCTTAGGATTCGAACCCAGGGACTTCTGATTCACAGTCTGATGGCCCAATGGCTAAGGCATCGGTTTTAATCTGTGCTAAAGTTATTTTCTCAGATCAAACACCACACATATTTTTAAGTTTTCAGTCTGTTGAAGCCATCTCTTACCCTGAATCAAACATATCACACTGGCCAAGAGTTACTTAGGGTTACCCCTAAACGCGTCAATGGAAACTGTTCAAACTGTCACGGCCTAAATAATGACATTGACATTCATGTTTAGCCGTCAAGGAACTGATCTGATACAGAAGAACATCTCATTACAATTGCTTCTGGACTTCTTTCCAAACCGTATCCTGTTACCAACAGTATCAAAGAACAAATCTCAGATCTTCCTCAAGTCAGCCTGAAATGTCATTTCTGAAATCTGAAAGTGCCATCATACATATCCTGACATTTCAATAGTTTCTGTTTTATACTTTCAGATTAAAGAAAATCCAATAATTTCTGCTGATACTTCAAGCGCTAAGAAATGACAGTTTTATGCATTAAGTAAAATACTATGAACACCGTGCTACCACATTGTGTGTATTTAAAAAAGTGTTCCAGTGCACAATATGATGACTGAGGCTTTGACCAGTTTGGCTCTTTGACATTATGGTATTTTCATCCTAGCTCAATCCTCCGTCATCTCTCTGACATTACCATCCATCCTACAGCTGACATCTGGGGTCACTCAACACCTCTGCCCTCCCAGTCTCCTACACTGTCCGACCTCTCACCTTTCTACTGTTCTCACAGGGACCAGTTCTGGAAGGAGTTTGACAGGGCCGAGAAAAGAAAAAACATACAAAATAACATTACCCTTTACCTAACTCATCTCTTACACTTCACACTTAGTTTTAGGGACAACTGAGTGCTCACCGTCTTGGTGCCCAGAGATGACGTGTCATGCGACCTCGGCTACCTCATCTATCTATCTATCTATCTATCTATCTATCTATCTATCTATCTATCTATCTATCTATCTATCTATCTATCT
>JBCEWB010177058.1:0-20696 GCA_039654565.1 Peronia peronii
ATGGGAAGGGGGAAGGAGGGGGGGGGGTAGGAGGCGGAGGGGAAAAGGGAGGGGGGGGGGGGGGTAGAGTGGAAGGGAAAGAGTGACAGATGGAGGGTGAGTGAGAAAGAGAGAGAGAGATCTAAACTATAACATTAGATGCAATATATCCTAGAATGATTTCTTCCAAAAAAAAAAAAAAAAAAATGTAAAATAAAGATGATTAAGAAATCTAAAAAAAAAAAGAAAAAGAAAGAAAGAAAACCCATACACAGATGAAAATTCCATCTTCCTGAAGTGCTGGGTAACTGTATTAAAATGAGTATCACAGGAATTGATGAACAAACAAAAGACAAAAGGAATTACATTCTTATCTGAGGTGATGAGTTTGAAGGCTTCTGTCACTTGCTGTGCGGTGGCACCACCTCCAACATCTAAGAAATTGGCCGGGGTCCCTCCGTGCAGTTTGATGATGTCCATGGTTGCCATGGCCAAGCCAGCTCCATTTACTGAGGGGAAAATGTCAGGTACAAGGTATGTTGGATTATCTGATATTTCCGTAATCTACAATGATGATATAAGTCATTCTCAGTATTTCTGAGATAATAAGAAAAAAAAAAAAAAACTTATCTATGGCACAAGTCATTAAAATTTTTAGCATACTGAATACTATGGGATGCTGATTTTAATTCTTTTAGTGTATGTTGTTGAAGGCTGGTGGGCATTCTTGAATTTTCAGACACTTCTATAAAATGATGAGTTATGCCATTAAGATAAAACTAAATTTAGACATAATTATATTTGTGCATTTTTTTTTTTTTTTAATATCTGACAGGAGGGGGGGTTAATTTTTGTAACTGCAGGGGGGAGATGATTTTAACTATTACCATCGAATTCGGCATGATCAAATTAGAAGAAAACAATCGAAAAAAATTTGAAATCACTCATTGTTGCCATGGCAGCGGCCGCCGTCTTGGATTTTATTACCCGATATTGCGTAACTTTACTGTAAATAGACTTCTACATTTTTCAACCGATTTGCTTGAAATTTTGCGTACATACTTTTCAGTTCAATGTCTAAAGATGATCAGAGGGGATTTTTGATAATTGGCTTAATTTATTTTGTCACAAATTTTTATAATATGTATGTAAAAAAGTCATGGGTTTTGTGAAAATTTGACCCTAAATCTCAAATTTCTCAGAAATTTAGAATGTTATCAAAATCCCCTCTGATCATTTTTTTGTATTGTCTTGTTTTGTATTCATGGCAAATTTCATGGCAATTGCTCCAAAAATAAAAAAGTAGATCGCATATTTGAGCTAAAAAAAACTCATTTTGAGAAAAATGCATTTAAAGTTTTTTTCGCTTAAAAAAACAGCCATAAAGAGCTTTTGATCAGACTTTCAACCCCAAAACATGTTTGTTTCACCTCCTAGACTTCTTTCCATGATTTCTATGCCTTCTTTTGCCTTTTCTCACGTCTCTACACCCATTTTTCCTCCATTTTCGCTCCCATACCCCCATCAGCAAAAGGGATTCAGTAGATTCATTTTAGGGTCCAAGGAGGGCTATGTATGGCCGCCATGTCTTCCTCAGTCAAAACCAAAAGTATTTTTACCCTTCCTGTGACAGATAATCCACTACTGTCCTCTGAAACAGCAGAAACAGGACATATTTCACTCTCATGAGGCCTTGGGAAGTCTATTTTAGAGTCCCAGGTGAATGTTTTCACTGATCTTCAGTGTGATCAGCGCCTCAGATGGTCAGTTAATGTCCACCCCTGGCACTGGGGTTCCCGATATTAGTGAAGGAGATCACAATCAAGCCTTTTTATTGCAATTTGCCCATAGCCAGTGAAATAGTGATGATCTATCACTGAATAAGGAGCACCGAATGAGCAAGAGCCTGGATGGCAGAAAGGCCAGTCAATCTTTGCTTGACCACCTTCCCCACACTTTAGAGTGGACATATCAACGTTTTAATACCATTTTTATATTCAGCAGAGACTGAACTTTTAGAAGCAAACAAAAACCCTAAATCGAATATGTTGAGCAAAAACCCGATTCCAGGACCCTCCCCCCACTTAACCAGTTTGAAAATCAATTAACCCCTTTGCTACGTAGGGGTTTCGCTAATTTTTACAACACTAAATATTCGGGCTCTCGTTCCAGTTTACATGGAGGTTTTCATTGTTTTGTGGCTATGTCCTTTGACTGGGTATAGCAGCATAACTAATGAAGCTAACTTTACATATGTATATTATATGAAAGGTAATATAATGAACTTTCATTTTAAACCAGTCAAGGCCAGATAGTTTTCATTTGTAATGATAGAGAAGCGCTAGCAATTGCACTGGGCCTAGATCTAGATCTAGATCTAAATCGGTGTTTACAGTCCTACTGCAGTCAAGGCAGTCGCGCTAGTAGTATAAAAACCAGAGCACTACTTTTCAGCACTTCCGGACTTCCTAAAATTGCAGCCAGAACTCATAGAACTTTCTAAGCAGAAGAGTTATAGCTGCTCAAAGAAAGGCCGTACAACGCACATCCAACTGGTGAATGGGAACGGGGATTTCAGTTTCCTCCGGGATGTACATTCCACGGCCCTGCACGAAAAGTTGTTTACTTCTGGGCCGTATGGCATATGTCCTAAAGGGACCGAAGGGGTTAATCTATTGATATCACAAATCAGCTGATGAGGCTGGAGTCAAATTAAAAATGTACAAGAGCTAAGCATTCACTTTCTATGACTAGTTTCTGAATCAGTGATTACCAGGTACTTTCGGGACAGGCTCATGTATTTCTCAGTAATATGACCCGTCTCACTCAGTGTTACCATTGCAATATACTGCCATGGATTGTGATAATAGACTGGAAAGGACACAAAAAGATATTTGCAGGCATGCTATTTATACAATTTTACCACAGTAAAACCGCTCAAAACATATTCAAATCAATCTCAGTATCTATTACCACAAAACTGTGTAAAAATCATACCAAGAACAGGTGATTTTGATACATGCTCTTATTTTGTAGTGTTTCTAAATGCCTCCCTACATCAATATAACACTTCAGTATTCATGACTTCCACCTACCCAAGCAACCAATGCTGCCATCCAGAGCAATGTAGTTGAGATCTGCCTCAGCAGCTCTGATATCACGCTCATCTTCCTGAGTCCAGTCTCTCAAGGCGAAAATATCTTTCTGTCTGTAGCCTGCGTTGTCATCAAAGTTGATCTTTGCATCCATGCAGTATACTGGAGGATTTTGAATAGAAATGCAGATGAAGTGACGGGTATTCATATTTCTATCTTTTTATTATAAATAATGAATGAATGTCTTTACCCTTTGACCTGGAATATTTATGTTATCCTCCATATGGCAGATGTCCAACAATGGAAAAAGCTTTGGTAGAAATGTCAAATATATAGACTCTTCGGGCAAGAGAATATTAAGTACATTTTAAATCTGTCATGAATCAAGTTCTCTCTTGGAATACTGAACTGAACTGTCCTCTAGTTTTAAGTACTGCTTGTGGCATGACAATTTAAACATCTGATAGTTTTACTTCTCTCCCTGCTTTACTACAACTTTACTCAAGTCTCTGTAATTATCATATTGCACACATGGTGTCCCAAAAGCTTTCCATACAGAATCAGTGAATGAAAGGAACAAACCAACAAATGCTATGCACTGCACTAGTACAGAATGAAGTTAACACATCACATGATAATAAACTCTTCTTTCACTCTTTATATTTTCACAACATTCCATCACAATCACCTCCAATATCTCAAGCATCAATTTTCTCCTTGCACAATTCCTTTATTACACCGTTCCCCCCCGCCCCTTCCACACATACATACACTTTTCACTCACCACACTATAATGTAAACTGTCTACATACTGCAAGCCATTCTAAGTATAATACTGCTGAGCCTCATAAAAGTCATCAGCAATTTGTGAAAGAAAGTCACAAGTCAACTATTATCTAAATTTCAATTAAATATTTTTATGTCTCAGGATTAATAGTGGCTGTGATTATCAGACAGCATCACTGCAACACAAAGCCTTTTCCTCATTTCATCACCATCACTGGCAGTTACTGTGACTTCAGGATATCAGTTTTTCATGTTTCTCCACAACATGAACAGATCCCATTATACCATGGATATCATACAATACACCTATCCAATCAGACCTCCAGGCAATCCTGAGGTATAGTTAAGTATGGTAGTGTAAGGTGATGGATACCTACCATTTCCAGTATTGTCCTCTGTCATTGGGTTGATTTCTACCATTGAGGCATCATATTTCAGAAAGATATCATTGTACATTTTCATAATGTATTCACCAGCCTAGGACACAAACAAACAATATCAGCATTGGCAAACAGGTATGTCTGACAGGGTATCAAAATTTCACACAGCGACTGATCAAATTACACTGTTCATTTCTTCTCTACAATTCACAGTATATCAAGAGCAAACAGTTGTATGTTTGCACAATAAAAGAAATTCACATTTATGTGTTAAAAATGAAGCCATCACCATTGCAAAGCTTTAGAATTACTTGCCATAACTGCACAAAACAACTTCCACTTCTTCTTAAAAGTTAACTCCATTTAGAGCCTTAGGTTCTATCTGACAAGTAATCACGGCATCTTGTCAGGAAGTGATATGATAAAAAATCTGTGATAAAAAGTAGATATGTCCATTATAACGTGTTTGACCAATGGTCATTCGATGGATGTCCCGGTCTACTGTCAACCAGAGTTTGGCTCCTTCTGGTTGCTACATGCAATGGTAGAGCATCACTATTAGTCCTGATACAGGCAAAGGATGCATAAAACACCTGATTATGATCTCTTCTAGCAATTGTAATACCTTAAGCCATAATGCCACAGTGGATATTGGGTGACCACTCTGAGGTGAAACAGACTCACAATCAAGCAGTGTATCAAGGTGAACTGTCATCAAGTACTCCAAACTGAGCTCCCATCTCCTATGAAGAGTGAAATTCTCTTTTCTTTCTGCTG
Source organism: Peronia peronii (assembly GCA_039654565.1). NCBI lineage: Eukaryota > Metazoa > Mollusca > Gastropoda > Systellommatophora > Onchidiidae > Peronia > Peronia peronii. Next base: position 5,018 of record JBCEWB010177058.1, read on the forward strand.
CTTCAGTGCACAGTTGTGGACTTTATGCCATAGTCAAGGTCAAGACCAACACCAGCGAGAACAACATATCCTACTGATTACTTTTCTTGAAATACAATAACAGCAAATCATACCACTAAAGAAGACGTACTTTTTCGACTGAGTTCTGACTGAAGCCCATCTCGGTGGCCACATAACAGGACTGTTCCTTTGTGATACCAGTCTTAATGTCTACAGGCTCCTTGATGATAGCAGTGGGATTCTCTGCTGCAACCTCTTCTATATTCACTCCTCCCTGAGAACTACCAACTAACACTGGGCCCTGAAATCAATAAAAGATGCTTGACTAACTGCTCACTCAAATAGGAATCTATACTAAACTAAAAAAGTTTGGTTCATCTGGTTCGAAGCGTTACATGGAATCAAAATCAACCTGAATATTTTCAGGAAATATAAAAAAACCGAGCTTTCTTAACAAATACAAAATTACCCATAAGGAATTAATACTGCTAATACTCATTCACCTCTCTTTGTGCCATGGCCGTTTCTCCTTCTATGCCATAACTAACTGAACAGAGATTGAAAACACTGCACAAATTTAGAGACTGACACTAAACTGCTCAGGCTCTCTCCTTTCTTTGCAAAGTGAAAATATATGCTTCATAAGGTGCCTGGTTCTTGTTTGTGCCAAACACTTAATATTGACAGTAAGGTATTGGTGAACTGGCCATGAAAGCAGGTAATTTGCTACTAGGGTAATGATAAAATAATGAATTTATGCATATCAAAATTCACAAGGCCGCTAAAGCGCTTTACACATTGAAGTGAACAATAACAATCATTAATCAGCCAAGAAAAAAGCAGACAAACTCAAACGTAACTATATATAAATTTTGGTGAATTGACAATCAAAGAAAATACAAGTTTTATAAATAAACTCTATCATCAATGGAATCAGGTAAGACAACTCATAATATATTAAATGGCACAGAATGGAAAAATTCAAAATGTACCAGTATATAAAATTGTGACAAGAATTTACCAAAGTACAATACTTACCCCAAAACTCCTTTCCATAGTGATAGCAAAATAAAATTCTCTCCTTATGTAAAGTCTCTCGACCACCATGACTTTGTTGCAGATTCGCCCATCACTTCCAGTCTGTTTTGTAAACAACTTATGACCCAACATTTTGGTGCCGATATCCTTTGCTTCATTGGCCCTGCAAACAAACAACGACTTATGTCTCGCCATGACCATGTTGATATAATTTCATCCTTTTTCAGAAACACATAAAAAAAGAAATCACATCTAAATCCCTTGTTTAAAGAAAAATGTTCATAATATCACCAAAGAAAAAAATAACAAAAACCTAATAAACAAAGACAGGGGAAAAACCATGAGTCTGAGTCAGTGCAATAGGACAGGGAAAATCTCACATGTTTATAAAGACTTTGGAGCCAAAAAAGGGTCCTCTTCAACATTACAGCTTAAATGTAATCTCAGCATCTCATGGTGATACATAAAAGAAAATAGAAATACCAAGAGAACCTTACCCATAAAATCTACCACAAAGACGTCTCTGTGACACAAAAGTGATGCCATACTTTTTCCACTTAATTCCCATAGTAAGAGAGAATCTGGGCACAATAATTCCTGTGTACATAAATAATGTAATCGGACTTGATACTACTGGGACAGTTTGGTTAGCCATCATATGTATGGCGTAAGCTAAGGCCTGGAGAGTGAATGTGAATACACTTACGAATAGACCAGTTTGACACCACCCTTCAGTCCACTGTCCCAGGTCCCCTTGCCTCGGCCCCCAGCCAAGACTTGTGCTTTCACTACCACATCTGTGTTGCCTGTCAGTTCCGCTGAGAAGACAATGGAGGATACAATGTAAAAATATAGCCAAACCTTTATTTTAATAGGATGTAGGATATTAATTTCTTCCCTTATAAGTAATTAAAAAAAAAAAAAAATTAGAAACTACATATGAGACGTGACATGATGAAATCAGGCGCTCGTCAAACTGAGGCGACCAAAGAAATGACATATTTTTCAACAGTGAATGAATTTTTAATGTAATTTTTTTTTTTCTTCCCAAAACCCTTCAATATCAATCTAATAATGTGTTTCGGTGTTAAAATTGCTGAAATAGATTGAGTAAAGGCCCCAAAATTGCAGTTTAGCGACATGGGCTAACAAAGATTAATAAGGATTTACAAAAGTGATCGGCCATTTTCTCACTAAAATGAGCTGCAGCAACAGGTCACCACTATCATCTTTAATTGCCAACAGCTCGACTTCTACTTTGGGTAGAACAAAAATTTTTTCACACACAGAAAGGGAAATGAATAAGCTTAACTTTGGTACCAATAACTCCATATGCTTAAAATTTGACGAGAGCTTGATTTCATTGTGTCGCATCTCATATGGTTTTCTGAACTAGCTATAAAAATTGAATTTCCAAATTCGTTAAGGAAAACTGAGGATCAAAAACTGGACAATAACTGTACATTACATTGTTTTCTGAAGAACAGTATCATAACCATAATTCAGTATTTATGATTTTTAATAATTTAAATTTATTTACAAATGCAGAATCTATAATAACATCAAAATTATAAGCTAATATCAAAATCCTTTATGTTTCATTGATCCCTGGACATTCATTCTATATTTCACAAAGAACTAGAAATTTTGTGACCACAGATGGTTTCATATTTCATAAGTCTGAATCCATTTGATAGCTCTTACCAATTTCTTGTGCATCTTTATATACTTCATCCACACTGTTTGCCACTCGAAACCTCGGCACTGCAACCCCTGCGTCTCTGAGCAACTCCATTGACATGTGTTCGTGTATCGACAAATTCCTCTCTTGCTGAACCTGCCCACTTGCTGTGCCTGGTGCCAACCCATTGTTGAACACTGACAGTATCTACAGAGTGAATTTGAGAAATGCAACTCTGACAAAAAGCAGGAAAATCTTCTTCTTTGATCACACACATCATGAACAACACATTTTTGTTGGCATCTTCTTTTGTCTTACTCACAGTGGTTCAAGTTTATTTCATTTGAATCTTGTGCCATGTAAGTTCAAACAAATTTTGCTCTTGTGAGTCAGAAAATATGAATGAAAAAAGTATCGTACCTTATTAATCAAGGGGCAAAAACTCATGACTTTTTGTCATGGTCTCAAATGTTCTTAATTTACAAAAGCAAGGAGTAAATGACGGTACAGGAAAAGGGAATACATAACAAACATGCACAGAAATGGTAAAAAGTAAACATAGTCCAATCAAGAAAAACGCAGAGAAGCAATTTGGAAGAGAAAATCTGAGTTAAAAAACAAAAAAAAAGAAAAAAAAAAAAGAAAGAATAGAAAATATTAAATCACTTTTAAGAGGAATAACAGTTCTCAATGAAAATGATGAAAAATGAAGCAAAGGTGAAAGTCTAAAATGATAGAAAGATGAGGCAGTGGAAAGGTAGAAGAAAAGGGAAGGAAAAAAATTAAGAAATTAAAGGAGGATGAAAAGGGCGGGATGGAAAAAAGAAAGGAATGATGACCGTACTGAAGACACGAAAGAAGAAAGGAAGAAGTAAGGAAGGAATGACTGAAAGAATGAAGGTAGTACAGAAGGAACGAAGGAGGGAAGACAGGAAGGAAAAAGTGATGAAGGCAGATACAGAGGAGCAACTGAGGTGTGAGACAAATGAAGGAAGGAGGAAATCAAGAAAGAAAAGAATGAAAGTAAGATGAAACAAAGAACGAAACAAATGAAAGATGGAAGGGAAAAGAATGAATCAATGAAGGAAGGAAGGAAAGAAGGATGAAAAGAAGGAAGGAAAGAAGGAAAGAAGGAAGGAAAGAAGAAAGAAGGGAAGGAAAGGAATGAAAGGAAAGATGGGAAAAAATTAAAAAACTTGATAAAAAAAAAAAAAGCAAGAACATGGGGCACTGAAGGAAGGAATGATTGACAGAGAAGACAGAAGGAAAGAGCATGCAGGCATTAAAATAAATTTTAGAAAAGGATGGACAGAAGGAAATAACACAAAGTGAGACAAAACAATAAACAAGAAGGAAAAAAAAAAGAGGGGAAAACCAGCCAAAGTTTACAAAAAAAAAAATGGAACTATACTGTTTTCTTTTATAGATCCCAGGTGATAAATTATAAAAATTCAAAATGAACTTTGAACTTCTTCATTTTTTTTTTTTTCAAAACAAGACAGTCCAAAGTTCATTGTCACTGATTTCATAAATAAATAGCCCAAGGTTCAAATACTGTTTCAATACACAGATATTCACATGATTCCGCTTTTATAAAACTTTCATATTTAAACATGAAATGAAGCTATCTTTTTATTGATGGAGTGATACAAACTGAAATTCTAAGAGAAATTTATAAATACAATGGTGAACTATCAGAGATACAAAAAATGACCAAGGGAGTCTGGCATTAAAAACAAAGGAAAAAAAAAAAAAGAGAGAGAGACAGAGCTGGTGGGGATTATCACTCTCATACAACTCACTGTTCATACCACCCTCTTTGCATTCAGCTCAGGCAGGTTTTTCACTATCACTCATTCAATTTCAGACATATAAAGATAATGAAACTATCAAGCTCATAAAAGTAATGAAGAACAATAACAATTTTGATTAGTCAATTTTCACTGGCGAAAACAACAACAAACAAACAGTTTTAAATATGCGCTTTCAGCTAGAAAAAAAAATGCTCCTTACATTTAAATGCAATGGCTTTTACTCACAACACTTAGACCGAGATTTAAATTTAACGCATTAGATCTAGATCTAGAATATCTAGATCTACTTCACTGCATTCAATGCATGCCGCTCTAGTAGATCAGTCTCCTAGTCCTAGCCTATCTGCAAATGTGTCCATCACTCTGCCCCCGCATGATTGCAGATTGAAACTGTTACGCAGAGTGGTCTATCATTCAGAATGTCTGCCTGTCATTTATAGGCATTCTATGAGGTGAGACAACAGATCCGAGGATAGGATACGAAAAACAGGACGGATACAACCAAGCCTTCTGCTAGGTTGGTTTGGTACAAGTAGCTCTATAAGAGCCAGACATTCGGACGACCTTCACCTTTAGGCTTTTAAAATCTAGTGATTCTGACGGAAGAAAATGAACTGTGGAAATGCAATATGTTCGGAAGACAGTAAACTGTCGAAGAGTGGTCAGAAACTCAATCGACTTACCCTTGAAGCACGTCTCAATGTCGACCTTTCGGCGAGCCGACCTGTGCGAAATAATAGAGTCGCCATGTTTGGGGGACAACCGAGTACTCAGATTTGCGTCGTACTCCTTTAGTTTCGTACTTTTAACAGGTCGTTGATTTTCTTGAGCTCACGTCCATTGAGCGAAATAAACAAAATAATATTACATTATGAAAAAAGAAAACATTATCCCGTGAGATGCATCCCTTTTGAAACAGCTCTGAATTTGTGAATAGCGAATGCTCTTTCTCTGTCTTGTGGAACAAAATAATAATTGGGCGTGCTCGACATTATTAACAACAATTATATACCGGTAAGCTTTCTACTTTTCACCATATTGAAGTTGACCTCAATTTGAGACACAAATCAGAGATATTTGACAGACAGAGCCGACACAAAGGAAAGCTGATAACGAATATCGCCTACACAAAGAGAAATTCATAGAGAAATCTAATTGATTCATGACTGAGGTAAAGTGTAAAGCTTAGTGTTGCTTAATATGTCATTTCTACAAAACACGACTGTCTGCGATGCTTGCCTTTCATTTCAGTGAATGTCAAACATGACAATAATATATATCTATGGTGCTAAAGTGACCATATATTACATCACCGGTTTGTGTTGGAAATAAGGTAAAACAAGTTTGCATTCAGCATGTTATAACCTACAGTGGGCAACAAAATAAGAAAGAAACAAATTGGCCATAAGAGAAAGCATTGTCTGGTAGAATGACTGAGTTATACAGACTGATTTATCTTAACTTGGTGTTGACTTTTTCAACAGAACTACATCCAAAGTTTAGAAATCTTGTTCCTGTTCTTCTAACTCTTGTATTTCTTGTTGTTGTGCTTCCGGCAGTATCGCTTTTCTCTTTTAGTTTGCTGATTGTTTTTCATCGTGAAGGAGGATTAACCTACTTGTTCCGAAGCATTCTTTCAACTGTACTCAAGGGGCCCCGGCAATATGTTCACCATAATTCGAGAAGGCCACACGTCAGACTTCTCTATCACTGACAAAACAAACAACGACTACAACAAAATTCGTGAGCTATGAGGGATCCTAACGCACAGCACTTTCACTGAAAGGCCAAGTCCTGGACTGTGGCGCCCTTACTTACAGTCGCTCTCTCAAGTGTAAAAATGATGTTTTATTAGATTAAGGAGTTTTACTGGATAACTGATGTAAGGACTTGGCCATAAAACGTCATTTATTTTTCTTGAGACTTTCTTTTAAATGATAAACACTGAGCACAAAAGTAAACTAATGCCGTACATGTGTTATAAGGAATAGGCTGAGCGACATGAATAATGCTTTCTCAATATTTTGCCTCGCTCTTATTGACCTCTTTCTTTATTTGTGTCTTCAGTTTTCTACCCTTTTTACTTGAAGGCTTATAGGCCTCAACTGTAGCTCCTAACCCAACTGAAACAATGATAAAGGCAGATACTCTGTAATAGGAGCACTCATCCATTATAACTCATGTATACTTTACACGAAGTTGTCTCGATTTAAACATAGTTTAGTTTTTTATCCAACATATCCTGTTTCACAGCAGATTAATGAATAAAGCGTCTGCCTCTAGGAACTATAATAAATATATATGTACTGAGTAGGTTTTTAATTACAGAGATCTTGAAGAAATCACGTGCATGCTGTCTTTCTTACGAAGTGTCCTACAAATGGACATGCATTACTTACTCTACATTTTGCAGAATCCTCACCTGAAGTTAGAGACTTTAGTATGAGCAAAATGATATTGTATACTGCTGTCTGCCTAAGTGGATAAAAGAATAATATTAGATCTATATTTTGATTCTCAGGTAAATTTTCATTATCAGTAATTATTTTGAGGGCGATTAAATTAATATTTCGAAAGCGTATGAAACCGACGTGTGAACAACAAGGGAATTCACTCCATTAAAAAAAATTCGTACCACACACATCGTAGACTGAGGTGGTATTAGGCAACTAGATCTAAATCTAGATATTATGCGACTGTCTCAGTTGTTCAGTCTTTCTGAAGTTGGTTCTAGATCTACAGTATCAGATTTGTGTCCGAAGAAAACAGAAATCATTATTTACAGAGCCGTAAGAGCTGCGGGAGGATTTTTTTTTTTTTTTTTTTGTTAACAGCAACAACTTGACTTAGTTACAAACGAAATTCTGTCCTTGAAACATCCAGGCCTCTTAATATATGTATAGGACTAGCCCACTACTATTAGATTCTAGATTTACCAGCGACTAGACAGAGTCTACTACTAGGCCTACTGCAGTCTACAAATCATGAACCCCTTAACGTAAGTGTACTTTTGTATCTCGCAAGCATGACAGGGCTAATGCTGGGCCAGCTGGTTCAAGTTCTGTAAATAAAAATAAATCCCAGACTAATCAGGCTTCTAGATCAAAGACAATGGTCACTGACTTCACATGACATAGATCTAGATCTGTATATAAAATTACATTTTGTTTTAGGCCCTAAACAATGTTATATAAATGAGGATTTATTTTTGATATTCCACTTAGACTTGAGTCTTTTTAATAATTTATTTCAACTTGTATTTAATTTTGGAAGCGGGCACTCAGGACAGAGGCATGTATACATGTCACCTTGGGAAGATTCCTAACTACAAAAGTTCAGCTTTCATGTAACTTGGGAGACTTCTATTTCCACACAACAGGTGTTTTGTATCAAATAAATTAAGACAGTATCGTAATTTTGGAGGAATGTCTCACCAAAGACAGCCTTTTAAGTGCATGTATTGTCAATCTGATCAGACAGTTAATAGACATGGAATTATATTTGTTTTTATTCATATTTCAAGTTTTTTATCTTTAGAAAGAAACAATACAACAAACAAACTAACTAAAATGAAGATTTTTCAGTATATTTTCCTCCATTTCCTTGCAGCTCTTAGAGCTCCTGCTGATAGATTCACTTCATTATAATTGTAATTATCCATGTTCTTAAATGCTTTTTTTTCACTTACAACCGGCGCTTTTAAATTATTGAGTATAATTGTGATATTTAGCAATTAATTACAAGAACAATATATACTTTGCATTTTTAGACCAAGGAAATTTGTGATGCAACATTATTATATAAATTACATTATAAAGTACAAGTGTTTCAAAGGGATGCATCACCCCTATGAACGGAATCATATTTTATTCTGTTGAGACATACAAATTTATAATGGATAGTGAATGAGGAAACAGTTTTTCCAGTTCATGCGTAATTTGTAATTTAAAGCCCTTTTGAAAAAAAAGAACTTGAGAAAGGAGCACAAGATTAATTATTGAGATCTCTTTTTGATCTGCATGTATGTCTTTCCTTTTGTTCTTGCCTCGTTGTCATTCTGACATTCTTGTCTCCTTTTCTTGCAACAGGAATGTGAAGAACTTGCAAAAGCTGAATGAAAGAGAGCTTGAACTGGGAATTATTGGAAAAAAGTCATGGCATGATGAATACAAGGACAGTGCATGGGTTTTCATCGGTGGCCTACCCTATGATCTGAGCGAAGGGGACATCATTTGTGTATTTTCGCAGTGAGTATCAATAAATGCGGTATTGTCATCATGTGAAAGTATTGGCTGGAACCCAAAGTAACTTCTGTTCAGTGAGACTTGCTGTTGTGTATGCTGTTGCAAAAAACAGTGATAAATAATAATAAGCCATTTTTTCAGCCAGTTATTTTCCTGTATGGAGCACAAAAGGTACAGACAAGGGTTACTTTTTCTCTTGTTATTTAAAAACATGTAAAAAAGCAAAAAAGTTATGAAAAAAATAATCATGTCAAGAACATTTTTTTTTTTTCAGGTTTCATTTCTTGATGCTTCAGTAATGAGAGAAAAAGTGATATTTATATATTTGTATTACCTCCTCCTTTACAAAGGGAATTAACGCAGCTGAAGGTCAAAATGGTTCATTAAATCAAATGATAGCATGAAAATCCCTGTCCTTTCAAAATTCTGCCCCTAGAAAACTATTTTTTTTGATCGCATTGAGAGATCTGTAATTCTGTTGTATCCTTCACTATCTCTGTTCTGCCCATCATCAAGAGTGCAATAGTTGTATAGGTGTTTTTGTTTTTTTTTTAATTTTTGTACATTGGATGCTCAGAAAATTAGTGTTTCCATTATTCTCAAGCATGTTCTGTTTTTTTTTTTTGGCCAGTAAAATTGCATGTTTTGCAAGTTGCTACGACTGTCACTGACTGACAGTGAGAGTAAAATTGATTCCTAATATTTGCCACCTTTGATTTGTAAAGTCTTACTTCTTATGATATATGATTTATATTTTCTTCATTGATTCATCATAAATTATTGTGTAGTCAGTTTAGGCAGATTTTTAAAAAATGTTAAATAGTAAGTTTAATACTTTTTAAGATTTTTGTTTGTTCCTAAATAACCATGTAAGGATTAGGTTGTTATTATTATATGCTTTCATAACATTTTTATTTTCAGATATGGAGAAATTGTGAACTTTAATCTTATACGAGATCACAAAACTGGTAAATCAAAGGGATTTGCATTTCTTTGTTATGAAGACCAGCGCAGTACAGTTTTGGCTGTGGATAACTTAAATGGCATAAAGGTTAGTGCTGCTAGATAAATGCCACATATTTTGTATTCTTGAGTAATTATCATACATTTAGACGCAACACGAAATCAGGCATTCGTGATTGATGATCAGTTCAATAACTTTCACAGATAATAGTTCATCTAGATCCAGTCAGAAGAATCTAACGACATATTATGTAGTGCAGTGTCTATCTATGATTATTTAATCGTACATTGCTGTATTGTCCATGGACATAGATAAAGACAGATCATGCACAAATCTTACAGTGGTAATCATTTTATCCACTTCACTATTAACAGCAGTGTAAGTAAGGTATGTCCAAAAAGTGGCCTCTGAAGTGTGGGAAAACATATATAGTACATCCATGGTCAGTCCAGCACCAAGCGCCCCGTCTTTCCCTTTGATTCTGATGATCCAACCACTGACCAGCATTTCGCATCAATATGCAGAGTCTTTTGATAGATGTGCAAGCTAATGATTGGCAGATGAGGCAGGTGCAAGAGTTCAATGAGGCATGTAATCTGCTGCCTCATGCAACAGTTAGTAACATTGAATAACAGTTGACTGTTTTGACTGCCTGTGGGAAAGTACAGGATAATGGGTTGTGCTTGGTTGGCTCGTGCTACAGAGGGTGAGACTGAGTATGAGTGGGGATTAGCAGTGGATGGAATGAGGAAGACTGACCATTTTGCCGACACTTAGCACAGGACTGCAAAATTGGCATAGCACTCATTTGGTTAGACATAACTTGAAGCAGGTTAATACATCTGACATCAAACATCAGTCTAGCTTGACATTTTTCAGATTTTGGGCCGCACAATCAGAGTGGACCATGTCAAGGATTACAAAGTCCCCAAGGAACACGGAGACGAGGACGAGCTAGTGAAGAAGATGAGAAATGAAGGATGTGCCCCCAAACTTGAAACTTCCAGTGAGGAAGAAAAGGAAGATGCCAGCAAAGAAGAGAAAGATGTGAAGAAAGCAAAGAAAGGTTAGAATTCTAATTTGCATTATAGCTTTTTGACATGCTTAACCCTGGATATATTAAGGGCAAAGTCTCATAAAAAAACTGACTCATTATACTTTGAATTGGATAGAACTCATTTCCAAACAGATATATTCTGGTATTCATTTTATATCGTTCTGTGATTTAAATTATCATTTCTTAAACATAAATATGTTTCACAGGAATCTGTTATTCCCCCACTTTCATTTCACAGTCTTAGAGTAGGTATAAGAAACCCCACTGCCTGGTGACTGGAATTTTATAAAAATTCGTCTCTGTTCACCCTGCGCTAAAAGTTGAAAAAATAATATATGGGGATGAATGTGGTATCAAAAGAAAGCTGAACATTTCTTCTTTCCAGTGGTGTGAAATTCATAGTGATATAAGATGCTGGTACATTTTCCCGATTTTTTAAAGAACGCATGTAACACTGTTCATGATGCGACTGACCAGCAGAAATAAATCCGGAATTTGCATACCGGGTGTACTAAATTCCTTCGTGTGCGAGATCGGTAGACTGCACACATTCATTCTTGATCACACTGCAAATGGTGTGAAATGAACGGGGGGATGTTGACGTTTGTTGTGTTATAATTTTGGACGGATACGTCATATTTTTCCTTAAAAAATCAAGAATTTTCGTCTTCAAGGCTTTTAGTTGACAATTCCATCAATAAAAGCCATAGACTGTATTCTGTATATATTTTCTTCCTCTCTCTTCACTCTGTTTCATTTCAGAGAAGAAAAAGAAGAAAAAGAAAGAAAAGAAAAAGAAGAAACGAAAAGAATCTACCTCAGAAAGCGGAAGCAGTGACTCAGAAAAGGACATGAAACCAGCAATTTCCATGAAAAGAGAGATGAAACAAGAGAAGCATGATAAAGGTTATGACAAGGCTCTGAATAGTAAAGGAATCTGTGAGTCCAGATATGTTTCCACTGCTGATTCTAGGGATGGGAACAGATCCAAGCAAAAAGATAATGCTCAGGACAGGCTGAAGAGACGCAGAGATAGTGACAGCGATGATGATGATGATAGTGATGATAGCGAAGACGAAAGAACAAAGAAAAAATTAGATAAACATTACAGCAGCAGTCATATGACTATAAATGGTTCTGTAAGTAGAGACAATTTCAGTGGGAAATCACATGCTAACAATTCCAAATCAAATAGAGATAGAAGTCGAGAAAGAGAGAGAGACTGGGGTGGGCATTGGGACAGAGAGAGGGATAGAGAGAGAGATGAAGATAGAGAGAAAGTGAGAGGAAGGGAGATGACAAATTATCGGGATAGAGGAAGAGATAGGAATGAAAATAGAGAGAGAGACAGAAGTAGATATGAGGACAGAGAGAGGGATAAGAATAGAAGGGACGATAGAGAAAGAAATAACTATGATGAGAGAGACAGAGGCAAATACGACAGTAAAGACCGAGGGAAAGAGCGTGGTGGGTACAGCGATCGTGACAGACACAGGGAAGATAGGCAGCGAGACAGATCCAGAGATAGGTATAAGCAAAGATAGTCAGTCATGAAATTTCATAACTGAGACATTTTTAAATTGAGTGTGATTGTGGCTGGGACAAAGACATAGGTTTGCAACAGCCCAGCTGGAGGCTTTGTGTGATCTTGGTACGGCAAAGTTGACAAAGTTTACCATAGGTCTCACATGTTTACATAGATGTGCCTCACAGCCAGTCAAAGTGAGTTGTTTGTTGATTTTCCACCAAATCGAGTTATTACGATCACATAAAAAATCTTATTCCATACACTTTCATGGGGTGAAAATAGTTTTGAGCTAGCTTGACTGAAGCCAGAGATAATGCAAACTGAACAGAAAGAGGATAGCCTATCAGCTCTGGCTAAAATCAGGAGAAAAATCTGCACAAGTGAACTGTTTAGTACATAAATTTATATTTCACCACAAAACATCCTAATATACTTATAATCTGCCCATAAGGTCAATATTATCTTATTCAGAAATTTGTGTTTCAATTTCTGCAGTATGAAAACATTGATATCTGACCATTTGCATCACACTCAATCTCCAGTTTCTCTGTTTGAGTCCAATAGTTTACAACTCATTCTAACTGGCCGCACATGTGTAAAGCTACACTAGGCCACCAGTGCTAGGTAAGAGGGATTTGGCGTGAGCACACTAAGTCTTGTTAGCAAGAGTGCTGAATGTTTATTTCTGTCAAAAGGCATTAAAATTTTTTTTTCTAGCATTGCTGAAGCAAAGCATCCCCGAGGTTGCCAGGTTATGTACATGTACAATATGCCTTCCATTTAAATATCTCTGGAAATTTTGTGAAAATGTTTAAATGTATTTGTTCTCACACATTTTGGAAGTCATATGTATGCCTCAGAGACAAAGAGAGACAGTTCATACATGAAGGCTAAGGGTAAAGATCAAGATGTCCAGGTTTTATTGTTGTCATGGTCCATGGGTTTAGTCCTGAGCCTCAGCTATCCTACTTAAAAAGATCGGAAGAAACAGCCATTGTTATCCACAGCAATGGTTTGAATCATGAACTTCAACAGCAAAGAACAGAGAGGTCTTTAAAAAGAAAATCGTAGTTTTCTCTCCGTGTGTAAAAAGTGGACATAATTATATGATTCTTCCAGCCTTGGTCTTCACATAATATGTATGTCATGTGAAGTTATGTTCACTAGTGATTTGTTGATGTACTGCTATCGAGTAAAGAATTCAGCTGAAATGAGTGCGTCTTATTATAACTGCCACTTGTTAAACATCTGGTATTTGGAATGGTTATCGTTAGAAGGAGAAAATAATATGAAAAAAAATTTATTCAGTGAGGACTGGAATGACCTGAAGAAGATCAACTAAATATATGGTAAATATTGAAAACTGTCTCATTTTATGGGTCCTCGAGGATATGATGACTTTCACAGCACAAAAACTGCATGAAATAACATCTAAAATCTATATTATGCATGTCACATAGTGCTTGGAATCTGAAGTATTAAATTGACCATCATATTTTACGTGTTAGTTTATCTGAAAGTTATGAATGTAAAGAATTCTTCAGAACAAATATATATCGAAAGATATAAATTTCAATATCTAGTAAGGAATAACTGAAACTGTTTCATGTTAAAGTCATTCTGTAATATGCCATCGAGTATAATCAAGGGACACAACTATTCCAAGCATATGTGAAACATGTACTTGATTTTGGGATTGCAACATGGCGTTGATCCAGTATAAAATCTGGACTCATGCAGCAAGAGAACTCAAGTGTACAACAAATGAGATTTAATCACCACAGGAATATTATGGACACATTGGGGTATTTCATGGTTTACACTGATCAGTTACACACTAAACTTTGCACTTCCATTCATTTCCTCCCAGCTATTGGTTTATGAAACCTTTATGACAACTGAACAGAACTTTTTTCTAAATTGAACTTTGTTATAAAGAGTCATTTTCCCATTGTTGTGACAAATCTCTTCATTTTTTTTTTTTTTTATCTCCGAAGGCTGCCAGTTCAAAGGCATATTTTTACTATTTGTAGTCTGTTCTGAAATGTTCTACTTATGGACAATTGGGTTAAATGAGCAGTAATAAACCAGAGCGATGAGAAAGATGCCCAAAGTGCTGATGTGGACAGGACTCGTAGTGTCCGTTTGTTTTCAAGAAAAGAAAATTCATGTACATGTAGATGTGTGAAATATCAGAGATAGTGAGATAAGGATTTCTTGTTGTTTGAGAAAGTGGAAGGGAGATGTTAGTTTGCACATCATAATTCATATTGAATTATGTAGTATGTTTAACAATCTGAAGCCAGTGTATAGAAAGGTTACACAGTTAAGACCGATGGCCTATGGCATATCAGTTTGTCAGCTAATTGGCTTGACCTTGACTTGTCTTCAGAGTCCTTGATGCCAAACACTGATATTGATTTTTATCACTGAAGTGTGCACAATTGAAAATCATGATTAGGAGTTTACATATAATGAATGTGTAATAATTGTGTTTATATAAATGTGAATCTGGTAATGTTTCTTGTATATCTCATTTTGTTAATATTCAATTTATACATGTACCATGTCATAAGGCATTTTTTAATATTGTGTAAATAAAGTACTGTGGCTCTATCTGGTTATGAATTTCATTTTCATATATCATGGGTACGTACAGTTGTGTGACGGATTTATCTTGTCAGTTGTGTGAAGTAAAGTGTTGAAATTTTAGATCCTCTAGAAATTAATTAATCTGTATTGCAACCACACCTTGAACTGTCAAACAATTTTCCATCTCTCATCTGCAGATTTCCCCATGGATATGACATAGTCAACTTTAAAAAAAAAACAAAAAAACTTTAACTGTTCCCCAAAACAAGTAAAAATTTAGTGCTCTTTCTTCCCTAACCGTGACATCATGCAATCAGATGTAGAGATTTATTGCCTGTGAGTAAAGCTGTTGCTAGAAGATTACTATAGTTATTATGAAACACACATATGAGCCTACGTAATGCAATTGTATCAAGCAGCGATTGTTAAATTTTTAAATATCAATATGCCCAGGTGCTCTTTCATTTAGACGATCTGACATTTTTGAAGGTTTCCTCAGGTTTTGCCTTTCAAAGTTTCAGTGATGATAACATAATATCAGCATTGTTTCAGTGAGCATATTATTTAATGGGGTGATAAATTGAAAAACAACAACAAAAACACTCTAGTGTAAGACTTGCCACCAGATAAGATCATGCTGTTAAAATCAAGGACTGGAGTAGTCATATCACATTTGTCCCACTTGTTCATGTAAGTGGCAGATACTACAACAGTAACACAATAATGACAACTGATAAGAGAGCAATGTTCGTGGGAGGGGG
>JBCEWB010177059.1:0-10087 GCA_039654565.1 Peronia peronii
TAGATAGATAGATAGATAGATAGATAGATAGATAGATAGATAGATAGATAGATAGATAGATAGATAGATAGATAATTCATAAAATTTGCAAGTTTCTTGTGATTCTTTACAATTAGCTTGCCTCTGACTACATTAATAGCTTGTAAACTTTACATTACTCTTATAAACTCTCACGTTGAGATTGCGTCTGGCTAAAGCGAAAGTTCATAACTTGCATTCTTCGTGTAGTCTTAAACATTTAACTTATCTCAGACTGAAGGGTGGCGTGTAATATTTGCATTCTTCTTGTCAACTTTCACATTTAACTGGCCCCTGGATAGGTAATTTCTTAAATATGATAATTATGTATTTAAGAGTTTAAAAAAAAATAATTAACGACTTGTCGGCTTCCATGATGAAATGTCAAGATGTGGCTGCTCCTAACGTTTCTCCAAATGGTGTAACAGTAGCCCTGATCAGTTCCTAAATTAAGTAAACTCTAACATTTATCTTGTCATTAGCTATAAGGATAGTTTGTTAATACAAACACCGTGATCACTTATAGTAAACATGTATTTTAGCCAGGCTAACCAAAGTAAGCCAAGCTAAACCTTTATTGTCCATGACAGCATGTTATTTTAATATCATATTACATCAACATGGATGACAGTAGGCACAACTATCTTTAATTTATACCATTCATCGTTAAACAAAATAGCACGTTGTTAGGTATTAATATATCGAATAAAATTTTAGAATAGAACGAACAACAAAAAGTTCCGATAGATGAAAATGTACCTGATCTTCTCCTATCTTTTCTTATCCTACCCTATGCTATGCTTTCCTATGATATCATATCATATTCTATCCGAAATAGAAGAAGGCAGAAGAAAAGATGGGCCAACAACATCCAAGAAAAAAAAACTGTTTGGGAAGACCCAGGTCCTATCCCAAAGCAGGAGAGATAGAGAAGGCCCGTACGCAACTCAGTCAGAAGCCGCCCTGATGATTCCAGACAGTTTAGATCCAAAAACAAGAAAGCTGCCCTTTGAATTCTCGAAATTGTCCGACCTGGTTATAAATGTATTTGGATGTAAAGGGTTACCTTAACTATCATCCAGCGAATTATTGGGCCTTATGTGTATGTGCCTGTACCATGAAGTACATAGCGGTGGGGAGGAAAGCCATTCTCCTCCTGTGACTCCCCGTGTGGTTACAGGCGATAATTAAATAAATAAAGTATTTAGGTTTATAAATTTTAATTTCGTTGTTTAGTTTGTCCATGCTCTGGTCTAGGGAAAGGCGGACGAGAAGAAAACAATTAAAATAAAACAATCACCATGTTATGAATATGTACGTATGTTGTTGTTCCTTGTTTGTTTTCGTGTGTGGCTGTAAAACATGTTGGTTCTGTAAAGCGCTTCGAGCCCTCCGGGGGTGAGACGCTATATAAATGCTCTTTATTATAATTATTCTTATTATCATTATTATTAGTAGTAGTAGTATTAGTATTAGTATTAGTATTATTATTACTGTTTTCTGTTATTGTTATTATTGTTACTATATTTGTCACTACTGTCCCCTCCCCCTCCCCGCCCCCAAACCCCCAAAAAGGAAAAAGCAACAATGTCACTGATGTTATTATTGCCGATATTACGTTTGCTATGAAGGTCATTAACTCTATATGGACGAAACCCTATGAGAGCCAAGATTTATGAATTTTATACCGGTTATCCAAAGAATAAAATTAGTATCATGTAGTAAAACATCGACACCAGTGGTTAATTTTGAATATGGGAGTTTTATAATTATTAGTATCTAATACGAAATGAATCATCGGACGTTAATATACAGACTATGTTTGTGCTTCGTGAGGAAAGAGTTATTTCTCTTCTTATTATTGCTGTTGCTGTTATTGTTTTCCGAAGCGGACCCTATTTTTGTCGCTATCACTGCTCTTACAGTGACCATTGTTATTGTCTTGTACCACCAGGAAGTTCTTATCACTGACTTTGTTATTGTTGTTAATAATTCTCATTTTTTCATTTTTTTAAGAATAAATTTTCTTGACACTGATGGTCATAGACCTCCTTTAGAAGTCAATCATTTGATATTGTAGTTGTTATTATTTTGTGTTGTTGTTATTGCTGTTTATAGTTATCAGTATTATTCTGTCCAACAATCATGAAGTTGTTATTGTTATTGTTTCTGTGTTAAGCGACCAGCTGAAATAGGTCAGATGTCAAATTTGATGTCTTATTAATGTCATTGAAAAAAAAAAGTGAATTGAGTGTAGGGTATCCAACTTTGATGAGAAAATTAAGCGAGCAAACAATTCTTGTTTGACAAGCAAATACATGTCCAAAATTTACTCCTGTGATCTGCTTGTTTTCTCATTATTCAGTCTAAGTCTGTGTGATGTTATTTTCTCATTGTTTACTATGATATCTCTGTGTGATTTCATTGTTTTTTCATTGTTTACTCGAATGTCTCTGTCTGATCTCATTGTTTTCCTTCAACAGCTATGAAGTTCATTCTGATCTCTTTGGCTCTTTTGGCCTTCGTTGCCAACTCAGCCTACTCCATTCGGTGCCCCCATCACCTCTGTGAGATGTTCACGTGCAAGCCTGTCACCAAGAAAAACTGCCATGGCAAAATTGTGAAAAATAGTGGCTGGTGTGGCTGCTGTGACATATGTGTCAGTAAGTCTGTTGTATTTGACACCCATTCTTGTCTGCTTTGATCTGATGCTCTTTGTGATATTTAACGACGTAAATCTAGAATCACCAGTAGAGTGCCCACGGCCTACGAGGGAATTTTTTTTTTAAAATATAGGTCAAACCAATATTGTCCTGGGACTCAAAGTCTATGGCAAGCGTGCCCACGTCGACGAAAACCCGTTTGTTGTTTTGAATGCTCTGCGAACGGAATCGAAAGGCAGTAATATGATGCTTCATTTTAGTTGTCTTATTCCGAGCAAACACCATTACGAGTTTACTATTCAACTACTATCGCATTTTTAGAATAATGTGAAACATAAAAAAATAAAACAAAACAGCGACAACAACAAAACAACAACAACAAACAAACACACAAAAAAAGGATTTTTCGGGTCCATGTAAGTACAAACAAAGATCATTATGCAACAATTTTGTGTGGCAAATTTCATAGATATATTCAGCAGTTTTCGAATCCATAAGCCTTTTGTGGGTTTTGTTGCAGATTTATAATGTAGATGTGATTGTGAATACATGTTGCATGCATTCTGTGTCTTATCAACTCAGAATGGATATTGGTTTTGGCAAATGAGGAATTATTACTCTTGAAGTTTGGCTAACGTATCAGGCTTACTCAGCTTGAGTTTACGAGACTATATCAATGTCTGTAACTTATTGTCAATGGTCTTGTTTTCAATATTCCGGTGCTCGCTTGGTGATAGAATACACTTCATGTATTTTAACATGGTGAGCTGTGACGTAATCATAGGCTCTCGACCTCTGTTTGTACACTGAGACAAGGAAATAGGAAATAAAGGCCGAAGGGCTCATCCCTGTGTAGATAGAGCAGGAAAAGTAGAGTAGGAGATAGGGACGATAAGGACCTGTACATATCAAACAAAAATAGTAAGGGACCCACGGGTGACCAAAACAACGCTGGATAAGCAGACTGCTGGCGATTTTTTAAGACAGGATTCTTAAACACTTTTTTTTTCTCAAAAGTGAAGACCGGATTCTTTTTTTCCTTTTCTTTCTCTCTCTCTCTCTCTCTCTCTCTCTCTCTCTCTCTCTCTCTCTCTCTCTCTTTTGATCAAAATTGAAGACAGGATTTTTTAAGACAAGAATTTTTTTTCCTTTTTTTTTTTTTTTAACAAAGAACCGTCGAGATAACCTCCACCAGGAGGTTGAAAGACGTTTATAGAACGTAACGTAACTGTGAGAAACACAGCCCTGTTAACATTTAATACATTATAGGTCATTTATTGTGCGGATAACTGTTATAATAACAGTACTGAGCTATTTTTTAACCAGCTAGGTTGTTTCTCTTTCCCAAGTACAAAAAATTATGAAAAAATAATCACGATAAGAAAACGTCGTCATAATCTGAATTTTTCAGAATTTTCTGTTACTTACGTTTCACATAACAAGCGAATGCGTGATTTTTTCTCCATTCCAAATAATGCTTGTGTTATACCTCATACTTGTCAAAGGGAAGAAATCAGGTTGACTGTAAAAAAAAAATGGCCCATTGGGAGTGCAGGAGTAAAGAAAAAGTAACTTTCCTTGAATTTTAATTGGGAAGACCCGACATTTTGCACCATCTTTTTACAGTCCGATTTCCTCTTCTTTGTGACCAGCTCTCGGGCGAGGTGGAGATTCAGAACAAATTCATTGTTTCCTATTTTAGTCTGGTTAACTCTCTGTGTATGAGAATCTCCTATTTCTACAACATTTATAATCTGTACGGTTAGGTGGTGAAATGTGAGCATCTTTGGTGTCACATATCTCTGGATAATGAATAGATAGAAAGTCCATTATGGTGCCATTTTAAATCATAAGACCTCGTGTCTCTCATGACACTTTACGTTTTAGGCATCGTCCCATCAAAGATTGATGACAAATGATCAAGTGTTTTAACCCTTAAAGATCAAATTTTTCCTCAGAACCTAGCAAAGGCTGCCGAAAGGATCGTTTCCAGAGTTACCTCCTCCGAAACAAGAAAGTATGTCCTAGCGGTTACTCCTGCAATCTCAAAACAAACAGATGTGAACTCATGACCCTTTAAGACAGGGTAAGTTCTTCCCGTCATTTCTCCACCTGTAGGTTATTTAGTCAATGGTGGGTTTTCCTCCGAATTCCTCCTTCTTTCCTGCAGTTGCACATCTTTTTCTTCATGTTATTTATAATCTGCACTGTGGATTATTTAAACTGTATATTTTTGTCAGAACTGAGGAATATTCCCTCCCTTCATTCAAGGAAACAAACATTAGTCATGACAACAATATACCGTTCTTCTAACAGGACACATAGTTCTATCTACTTGTTCATTTACCCCGGTTCATTTATTCTTTTTTTTTTTCTAATTTAAACAAAATTATTAAGAAAAAAAGAAAAACAACGAAAAACAAAACAAAATAAAACAAAACAAAAAACAATTTTTTTTCGCCCCATTAAAAAATAATCTCTACAGAGCAGAATAGTTTTGTTGTTGTTGTTTTTTTTGTTTGTTCGTTTGGCCACGCTTTCCATTAAAAATTCCTCATTCATTTGAGATTGATATACTTCTTGCTTTCTTTCAAGGATCCGCTGGTTTTGTTTTTGTGAAGGAGACCTGATGATCAGATTTGTTGCTTATGGCTGAAAATATTTTAGGTAACAAATTTATGCTATTTCTCTAAAAGAACTCTCCAGCCGTTGAAAAATCGTCTCAAAAAGTAGGGGGGAAAAGACCACTGTCGGAGCAAAATTTGAAAAAAAAACAACGAAAAACAAAGTCAAGATTTCTTCCCTGAATTCCTATCTCACCGATCAGGACCGAGTTCAAACCTCGAAAATCTCGTTCTAGGATCCAAATTTCATGTGAATAACACCCTAATTCTACCACCTATTATAACCTACCTATCATTTTAATACAGTTTTACCAAACCCATTTTTGAAGTGCATCCGTTATTTTTTCTCTATTCTATAGTGAGTTTCTATGTTTTTCTCTTCCACTTTAGTTCTCTTTGTTCTTGTCTTGTACAATAGTTCTCTTTGTTTTTATTTCCTACAGCCGTTCTGTTGTTGTTGTTGTTTTTTTTTATTTTTGCAGTTATTGTTTCATTCTTGTTTTCTATTGTACTGGTAGTTCTTTTTATTCTTGTATTCTTCTTTACTTCAAGATAGTTAGCATCCATTAATTATACCATTGTTTGAATTGTTACTTCCTGAATGCTTTGACCATTATTTCCCATTATTTTCATAATGTGTTATATATGCAAAGTCACTACAGACTTTCCTCAGACTGCGTCATCTACCACACAGAGAGAAATGTGTTCGAAATAAATACCGGCCTTCTATTCATGGCCCACGTCAGACGAGAGAAAAGAAACCATTCAGCACTTTAGCAAATAAGTCAAATTATCTCAAGATTCCATTCTAGGGAGCATTTATTTTTGTGAATTAAAAATCTGTATTTTGATGGAATACATGGGTGTGAGCGAGTAATCGTGTGTGTTTTTGTGTAAGAGCACATCAGCTTACGGTTATTTTGTACACCGAAAAGGTTGTCATTGACATTCATAATAATAGATCTGTTACACTGGTCAACAATTTCCAACTAGCATTTTTTGACTAAATCAGAAATGCTTGAGGCTCTTGCACTTTCGCTTATAGTGGAGTGTCCGTTTTCGAGTTGAAGAAACAACAGTAATCCTCCATCATATTAGGGTTAAACTTGCCTTGGTATCTGTTTTCCATCACCTTTATATTTTGGTGATACCCTTCACTGTGCTCATCACTGACATCTTCAAGATTGGAAGGAAAAAGTCAAGCGGCTGGTGCAGAAAGTGCATTTGAAGAGACATTCGAGCTCCCAACTGACAGTATGTTTTCAGCAGGTTTTCCATCAGGTCAGATTAATTGTCCGCTCTGTAATCTACACGCAAAACGAAATGCTTTCCAGACTGCATGCTCAAGTGGATTTAGTAGGTCCTGAAATGAGTCATCAAACCTCGAATTTCAGGGCCCACTAAAATACTTTCTTTTAGTTTTATTTCACTTTTGTCGCCTCCAAGTTTCTTCCACATGCGTCTACAGACAGACGGTCAGCCGGCCTAATGCGCATGTGCGGAAACGACAATCAGCTGTGTTTACATGGGAAACCAGGTCAAACATGACATTTTTGTTGTCGTTGTTGTTTTTATGCAAACATCTAGAATTAGATCGATCTAAATAAGTTATTATTGTTATATATACCCTAATCCAGATCCTAACCCTAACCCTAATGCTAACCCTAACCCTGATCCTAACCCTAACCATATAGTTCATGCGGTATGACGTCATACACATACATATGCGCAATCGCCCGGTTGACCTTCTGTCTGTAGATGCAAAAAGTTCTTCCTGAGGTACTGAAAGCCATCTCCATTTCTCCTTAGCTTTGAGAAAGTTCGTCATTGATCCCAATTATTTGTTTTTTGTGTGTGTGTGTGTGTGTGTGTGTGTGTGTGTGTTTTTGTTTTGTTTTTTCGTTGTTGTAAATTTGTCTTTGTTCTTTTCTTTTCTGCCATAATCTATAATAAGTCGAAATAAAATGGGAGCTAAAGAAAATTAAACATAAAAAAGAACAGCCACCCCAAAAGAAAGTGAACAAAAAGAGAAAACAACACACAAACACATATACACACAGAGACGAAACAACTCACAAACACACATACACAGACATGCTAACACGCACAGGCACACACAACTAAACATGCAGAAAGAGAGAGAGAGAAAGATAGGCAGATAGACAGACAAAGAAAGAAGCTGGGGGGAGAGGGGGGAGAAGAGAAAGACAGACACAGACAAAGAGAGATCTGAAAAGAAAAGAAATGTGAGCGTATCAATGAAACAATTTTGAAAAAAAAAGGAAAATTAATAAAAGTCGATGAGAATGAAAGACAGAAAATTGACAAAACAAACAGACAATAAGTGTCAAATAAAAGTCGTCCGGATGTTCAGAGATGGAGATATAGTTTCGAGGTCAGCAGTATACCCTATTGCACATCTGCTTCCCGGCCTCTCTGCGACGTGAGTTGCAAAATGTAATGAACCCTAAAGATGGCAAGGTGTCAAAGGCTCACTAACCATACTTTTCTTTGGAATTTTCTCGCAAATAGCACAGAGTGCAATAACATGATACTCATATTACATAATCTGAGATCATAAACTATCATGAATGGAAATGTCAGACTAGTGAGCTTGACACAAGGGCGTTTGCTATTGACACTTATAGGGTTAAGCCTCTCTAAATTCATAGCATAATAATGCAACAGCCTCAACCTTGACAACACAAAAAGATATATCTGCAGTACAGGACACTCACGAGCTCTTGCCATTTCATGGCAAATAGAAGAGAATTCATGGCCTTCGTGGGAGATTTTTCAAAAATACCAGTACAAACACCCGCTCTACTGACGGAAATTATTGAATCAAGAATTTTGTGTTGGGTGACAAATTACAAATATTTAAAAAAACAGCTACAGATAGTTTTTAATGAAAATGGAACAGAAGGAGCTGTGTGCAAATGTAAATTAAGAGCGCCGAGGAAACTGAACGGAACCAAAAGCGTGAAAGAAGCAAAAGGGTTACTAAGCAACAATATCACTGCTTAAACTTTAAACACTGTAAAGTAAAACATTAAGTTAAGTTTGTAAACATAAGAGGGCCGGGGGGGGGGGGGGGGGATACCAAGTCTCCCCCCTCACGCTCTTTTTCTTTTAAACCAGTTTCCCAGTGGACGACTGAACTGAGTAGAAATTAGAATGACCTGGGGGCTGCGCTTCACCATACTACCCCTCCTCCCTCCCTCCCGCTATATCATCGTACAATTCGAATCAAACATCCTCGCGAGTTTATTGTTCAATTATTATCGCATTTTTAGAATAACGTCAAATATAACGAGCTTTAGGATATATAGGCCTATACTGTTTTATTCCTGTTTTCCTCCGTGTTCAATGGTGACAAAAAACTCAGAGCTTTTACGGATTTATGTAAGTAGAAACACAGATCTTTATGCAAGAATTCTGTGTGCCAAATTTCAGACGGATCTATTCAGTAGTTTTCGGGTCCATAAGCCTTTTAAGGGTTTTGTTGCAGATTTATGGTATAAGCAGGTCAAACCGATAGATCTACTGACCTATGACCTAAAATGTCTGGCAAGCGAGACCACCTCGCTGGCGATACTTTACATGATTAAACTGAATGTTACTCAAAGAAAACGTATTTGAACTTTTGAATGCGTCATTCTATCGAACGTACAATTCGGATCAAATACGCTCACGATTTTACTATCCAATTTTTATCGCTTTTTCAGAACTACATCAAATACAGTAAGTTTTTTTTCGGTTTTATATAAATAGACACATAGATCTTTCTGTAACAATGTTGTGTGGCAAATTTCATATGGATACATTCAGTCGTTTTCGAGTAGATAAGCCTTTTATGAGTTTTGTTGCAGATTTATAGTATAGTTATGTTACTTGATATTTGAAAATATATTCTTTTTCAGCAACAATGCATGAAGTAGACGAAAAAGACATCATCAAGAATCTAGAGGAAATAAACAGATTCGCCAACTAAACAGAACACTGACATTTTTATTTGTGTAGTCAACTGCAGTCTGTGCAATGTGGGCCACCTGGTGTCAATGTGACTGTTTATTGATCAATGCCATGTAAAAAAAAAAGTTATTTTTTTCATATTGTTCTATTGTTCTGTTCGGTATGTCCAATAAATTACGAGAGTCATTGATTAGTTTAAAAACTACACCATGATCACAATAGAGCCTCCATTAAAAATGTTACCAATTAATCATTTCATGCTACACTAGCTCTGAAATAAAAGCTTGCTCATCTTATTTATTATTTATTATTTGTCTTAACCTTGAAAATATAAAGATTCTAGGAGATTCATTCTGAATGTTTTGCCTTATCTCCCATGCTCACTGAAAAAGGAATTCGCAACATTGTTTTGTTGTGTTTGTTGTTTCCCTGTTTCTATTATGCTAAGACAGACTGCATTCTCTTTCTGTGTCATTCTTAACCGATAATTTCATTTTCAGCGAAATTTACTCATTTCGAATTAACATAAACAGAAACAAAAATGCTAATATTTTTACAAATAATAACGTCTGGATTTCGTTATGGTGCCATTTCATTTTTCGTTTTGAACAAGTCTAATATTTGGGTTTGACGTGTTTGAATTTTGTCGTTTGTTCATTATGTGCGAGGTTACAACATAAACATTCAGTTCTCGAAGTCACACATACATACATACATACATAGATACATACATAGATACATACATAGATACATACATAGATACATACATACATACATACATACATACATACATACATACATACATAC
>JBCEWB010177070.1:0-10087 GCA_039654565.1 Peronia peronii
CAAAAAAGAAACCCATAACTTTCGAATTTCCTGCAATCCTTCTTGGAAATGTATTGCTTTCTGGAGCAAATTACCAACACTAAGAACAATACCTAATCAATTATTTTATCCCAAAATAACAACAATTTAACTTTGTTTTTGTTTTGTGTTTTTTTTTAACTCAAAGTTTGTTCTGTCTATCCTTATTTCTTCTGAAAACAGAAATATCCCCTAGGACAACGTTTCTCCAGAAAAGGGATATTATATCATCTGTTTCTTTAAGGGCCAGCACATTGGAAAACTAATGGATTGAGTTATCTTAGATCTTTGTCTTCATGATATAACTAAGAATAAAAAAGAAGAAGAAGAAGAAAATAATAATAATAATAATAATAATAATAATAAATAAAAAATAAAAAAAATTTTAAAAAAATAAAATAAAAAAAATAAAAACTAAGAATGCGTTCAAAGGAAGAGGAAATCTGATTGCATTTTACAAATTAGAGAGTCTGCAGGGAACTTATTATGTTGACCTACAAACTTCCATTTTTAAGGTAATCTCTTTTACTTGTGATTAACTATTCTCGGAAATTCTGAAAATTTACTGATAGACACATACATAATTATGGGCATAGAGAGAAAATCTTTTTTAATTACTCATTTAGCCTTTTTAGGGGCGGAAAAAATATCAAAATTTAACAATGATATAATCATTGAGTAATTTCAAAAATCGTTTAGACAAATTATGTCATCAACTGATAAATAAAAGTCAAAAAGAAAGTCAGATCTTGGAAAGCCGATCGGCTCTTTATCCAGGCAAAACAGTGATCATCATCGTCATCATCTTTTCCATAATAAGACTTACTAGGCCGAAGCTGAATATCCATAGAAATAATTGTAGTAACAATGATATTCAGGATATAAGTACTTAAGGTGAATAATGAATTATCAGAGGTTCCGCTTGAATAAATACCCACTTAGTATTACGATGTGCTTTTCCGGTTTGCCTTCCGCCTCCCTGGGCTTAGGAGATTAGAGCGTAATGTTACAATCCTCATTGCGTCTCTGTGTGGTCAGTCAACCACTCAATGGGATCGGCCGGTTGTTCCTATCAAAGAGCATTTTGTTCTCGAGGGGGCTTTACCGTGTAAGGCCCAATGTTGTTTGGGGCTAAGTGATAGAGAATTCAGTCGCATTCTCAAATTAATCCCATCGAAATTGTTGATTGCCCCGATTCATTCTCTGTCAGATTATTTACTTTTACTATCATAAGAACTTGTTCTAGTGCGATACTACAGCATATGGTTCAGGATGAGAAAAATTCATTTTGCATTCATCAACAGTTATGGACTATGGTTTTGTTTCCTATCTATTCCATTTATCTACTACCAACTTCGAATGTCGAAACATTACCTAGCTTAACATCAAAAAACAGCGATAAAATATATCAAAATGTTCTTCTTTTCTACAAATGTGTCTCAATTTAAATATCTATATGTTTAACATTTGTTTTCTCCCCCAAAACGTGTGAACCCAGAGAAAAAAAATAGAACAGTATACTCAATTGGACCAACTTCGTGTGTTTGACCCTTTCATATTACACTGTCCGTCAAACACATAAACAAGGGCGGTGATAAGAGATGGTGGACTCCAGTTACAGCAATTGCCTGCCTGTAGTTCATCTCCCAAAGGGAATCTGCAACAATGACACTACAATACATGTAGTAAATTACCATCTTTGTCCATACCAATGTAATCCACTCTGGTATTGCCTCTGTAAGGCCCAAAAGAATAACAAAAACAGTTAGTTGTGAGAACTTGAATGGAGATAGGCGAAGGAAATTAAAGTGTGATATTTCTATTGACTGTGCTTAACTGAATGCCATCATTCTAGTTTGACAATTTACAATCAGCGGTGTTGCTTGCTTTGCAGACAGTGCTTCTCAATAAGAATTTGAATATATGATTGCTTGTTTTTCATTTGAGGTTTAAGGCAATTAACAAAACAACACCAATAACAGATAATTTCAATAAATCAGACTTTGTCCATGGAGTTGGGAATCCCGTCAAAAGAAAATGTTCCCGCCTGGATCTTACAGTTTCTGTGGCGGGTGCTTGCGGAAATAGCTTGATTGGTAGGCGCCACGTTAATCAAAGAAAGCATCAAGAAAAGTCATGCACCATTAAAAACGAAAACGGTCTTGTAAACTGTTAAATTTTCAGCCGGCAGAAAGAAACATAAAATAATATAACGGTTTAATTTATAGCCTAAGGATGGAAGAACTTGCTCTGTTCCAGATAGTACCAGTTGAGGGAAAACATTGGGCAGAATTACAGCTCCTGTAAACCAAAACAACAATACTGACCTTGTTGTGCTTCATTACTTAATTAAACAAAGAACTACATAGTTTTCAATGACAGTAATCTCATTACTTAAAAGATGTTTTGTTTGGATACGCTTCAAATCGAACGAGCTACTTCTTGCAAAATTTTGCAAAGTACTTCACAAAACAAATGGAACAAGACTATAGTTGTTCAGCTTAAAGTATCCGAACCGGTTTTCGTCATGGAGCAATGACTTCGAAACAATCGAGTGAATCGATGCCGCCCAAACAGGTCATGTTGTATGCAATGCTTGTTTACCCAGGCCCTCTGATATTGTACTCAATGACCTCTAGGACTATTATCCAGTAAAGATAACTTCAGTTGCAATACATTTTGGAAGCTTTAATAATGCAAGGTTTCATAATTCGAATGGGGAACTTTGTAAGTATCATGAAGGCTTGGCTTTGATTTACGAAATGAAATGTCCCCGAAACCCTATCCTTCTAAATTGCAAACAATGCCATTATTGATATTTATTGTCCTAAGGTGGAGAGGATACAGCTCTGATTAAAAGATCACTTAGATCGAAACTAGGTAATTTTTGAAAACGTGAAACAGAACAGATAGGGAAGGGAAGGAAGTTGAACTTCCAAATGTTATTATTATATTGTAAGGCAAAATTGAAGGTGCGACTTAATTGTTGAAACATATTTGTCCTGATAAACACAAAGCAAAACAAAAACAGCATACTTTTCTGAAGTCCTTTGGCCTCAAATATTATCTACCACCATGAGGAAATAATTCTATGTAGTCCCGTAACCAGAATCAAATCCATTTATTCCAAAGTACCAATTTTTAGTTCCAACTTCCAAACATTTCTTGCCGATTGTTAGTGTAAAAAGAAATAAAATTTGAAAAATAAAAGACTTCAAGTACATATTCCAAGCTCAGATTTTTTTTTTCGCAAAACAAAAGAAGAATACAGGGAAAAATCATTCTTGCCAGAATTCGATTCCAGTGATCAACAACAGGCTTAGATCATAACAGTGAGTTTACCGCCTGATTCCAGCCTGTTGGTGGGCGGGTTGTCCGTAGTACTATGAGGTCCCTGGGGGCACGCCCACTCTGCTGGCACCCACCACTCTGCTCGTACTGACCGCTTCTCTGGTCAGCTCTTGTTTTGAGGTACTGGACTATTGAATCTGTAGTATGTTTTGAAGTGACAAAGAAACTGGTAGATGGCATTCCATTTAGGGTTTCCAGGCTGAAGCTGTTGATTCTGGGACGGTTAGCGTTAGATGCCATTGGGAATAACATTGATATAGTGTGTGTTTGTTAAGCCTGTTGGTATTCGGCTGATATGAGATTTGCTTAAAACATGATAAATTCAGAGATCTTAATCTAAAAAGAATAAATTAGATTATAATGAAAATATTGATTTAGTTTTTAATTGTTCATTTGGAAAATGTGGATATCAAATGAAAATGGTCACTCCTTTAATGTTTGAGTTTCATTTGATTTAGTGACTTGGTTTCTAATCACAGGAGAATGTTTAGAGTTTTCACTAAATGACACTTGTGTATTATAAGCTTTTCGGAGAAGGGACTCATTCATATTACTTTGTGCAGAAATTTTGCTTTAAAAAAAATCAATGAAAAAAAAAGCCCAATTTCTTATCCGTGGAACGTAGAATATTTCAGATGTTTGATCAGTCATGTAGGTGCTGATACTTTGCCACAGTTATCACTTGTCAGTTGATTTTGATGTGTCAAATAAATAATGGAAGATAATTACGGTGATTTGGACTGCAAATCACTACAATTTATTATTATTATTATTATTATTATTGTATTTTATTTTATTCCAGATGTCGAAATCTTTACATTGTTCGTTTGAAAAATATCCTATGTGAATATTAACCTTTAAAAATAACAACAACGTTATCTCAGGGCAACATTCAACATATTTTTTTTTTGGTCTTTGACCTTAGGTCATTTTACTTATGCATGTGTAATTCGCATGTTTGCTTGATTCAGAATGTCTTTGGAAACTTGTTAGTATGTCTGTTTGCCATTTGAACGGTCGCCCTCTTAAATTTTGTCGTGTTTTTCAAAATCTTTCTCGTAAATTACTACCATACCAAATGGTTCCAAACTTTGTACTCCTTTTCTAACATCTAAAATATCTGGATTGAATCTGAGTTTTCTTTAGCGCTTGTTTTTGTATCAATTTTTCAAAATGTCATATATAAAATTTGTAGACAATGTTAATTCCTTTACAAAAAAATAAAACAGATACAACAAAAAGCCGTTGTCATTTTTTTTTATGCCAAGGAAAGTATGTGGGTCAAATATGAAAAAATATGTTGTTAATTTTTGGAGGAGATAGAAAAATAAGACAAGACAAACAAACAAACAAATAATGTCTGAAGAAAAACAACAAAAACGAGTTCTATTGACTAGAAAATACATTGAAAAATCTTCACTGTCCACAAAGCTCTGCAATTTGGCAGAAAAAACATTGAAGTAATCAATTTAGTTTAAATTTGAAAATTTTGACTTTGTCCAGTTTCTGCAACTTTCGAATCTCCCACAGGTTGGAAAATTTTACCAGACCCGCATACAAATTTATCTGCTTTGATCTGCTATAATGAAAGACGTGATGACCTCCAGCCTTAGAAGGCCTTCCTTTTCTAACGCATTGACTGAGCTTCCAGAGGTGGAGGAGGCAGGAGGGTCGGTGGAAAAACTGACCATTCAGCCACTGACCAGTGAGACAGGAGCGGCACAAATGGACGGGCACGGGTGTTTGCCACCAATCGGAGACCAGGGACATTCTCCGGAACCCTTGAGGCCACGGCTGTACACGGTGCCAGAGACATCTCTACAAGTGAGACAGCTGCTAAACATCACTCAGTCAATCGAAGTTAGACTTAATTTTTATAAGAATTCAGCACTGATATTCAGTGTTTTTGTCAATGCCATTTAATCCACTATCTATATTAATGTAAAATTGTATCATGAACTTCCACATGCTATGTATTCGGGCGTCTCACAGATTGTAAGCCATAAACATTTGGAAAATCATCACAGAATGACTGAACTCTAGTAAACAGAGGATTGCAATATTAAACCTTCAAGAGCAAATGAAAGTCAGTGATTGATTCAACATTTATTTGAATGAGAAATTAAACTATTGGCCTCATATAATGTGACTACAGTTATTTTTTTACTGACTCAGCTTTAAGTCCTCTCTCTCTCTCTCTCTCTCTCTCTCTCTCTCTCTCTCTCTCTCTCTCTCTCTCTCTTTACATCTTTCAATTTCCTTTTACAAATACCCATGGGCTTACAATGACTACTTTGTAGGACAACATGATAAACGAAGCTGAATAGGCACTACATACCAATTTTTAAAAATACAAAAAACATAATTATATACCGATCAGTTATCTCTTTGTCTTCTCTTAAGTATTTCACAGCCGTGGTATGCAGCTGAAAAGATGTTCCCGAGAGAAGTGTCGGTAAAAACTGTACCTCTTACAAGGATTAGACAACGGGCATTATTTAAAAATATAAACTTTCATTTTTAATCTCCGTTTAAATACTAATAATCTGTAATCATTTCCATGTGTCACAAACAGTCTCCAAGAAAAATCAACCGTTTACAAGTTTATGAAATCAAGACTGAACCAGCAGAGAAATGCATCTCTAGACGACATTCGTACGAAAAAGGTCCCACAGAACGAAGGCTGTCTGATAGTAAAACACACCAGCCTGAAATCAACAGGTAAGTCAAAAATGAGGAATTTAAATCATTATCGCCATCATCATCATTAACCTTTAAATTCCCAATGTGGAAGAGGTTTTCTAGTTCCTTTCAATCCAGTGTCATGCCAATGGTGCCCTGTTCATCTCAGGATCAACTTTAACTCTCCAAGTATTCCTTGGCCAGCTTCTGGATCTTGCTCTCTAGGGGTTCCATATGGACACCTATCCTGACAGTGCCCATATATCAGGCTTTCTAGAGCTGTGACCAATCCATCGCCACTTATGTGTCTGAGGTCGATTTAGCGAGGTTTCTGATACGAACGTTATTTAGAAAGTCTTTTTTGATAATCATGTCTTACCATGAGATTCTCATTATTTTTCCAGCTAGACAATTGTGCAAATCAGATATTCTTCAGGGAGAATAAAGGACAGTTTCACACAGATATGTGACATAACGAAACATAAATAAACGTGCTAAGCATATATTTGGGCAATTTCAATACTTTCAGATCGATCTTTTTTTTTTTCTACAGGTATAATGGACGGCGCTTTAGCAAAGAAACCGACTTCATAAGAAGATCAAGTAATTTCAGGTAACCATGGCTCCTTTTACCACAGTCTTTCTTATGGCAGATATATATCTGTGATATTGTTTTTGCATCTTTAATAAATCTAACAAATCTGATTTGGCAATTTAATCAGCATCCATTCATCCATCCATCCATCCATCCATCCATTCTTTTGATCACTCTGACAACAGACCATATTATATGTTCCAGCCATACGACTTACATGGGCCCCAGACGTTGGAGCAAAGACCCAACAACTTCCTCTTTCCGTCGCTCCAGCTCCATCTCTTGCAACGGCAGAGAAACTGAGAGACACCAACAAAATGGAAAACATTATGCAATCTACCCTTACAACAATGGAGCCCATAACAGCTTTGCGATGTCCCGGGCTGGTGCAGTGAAACAGTCAATAGACAAAGATCATAGCCATTCGCACTTGGAGCACGCGAATCATTACAGTCAAGAAAATGAAACCACTGACGAAATGCCCGAGGCTTTGTTGAGCAAACGAAGATGGTCCAACCCGAGCTTTGCACTGACAAGTCGTCGTGTGAGTCAACTCTTAAAGTGGAAAGAAGCAGGGAAGAATCGCATGAAAAAGAACAAAATTCCTTCTCCACCAATGTGCGTTTTACCTACCGAACTTCCCGAAAGTCCGCGCTTTTCTAGCTATATGTCCCCTGAAGCTCAATACGCGACTATGAAAGGCTACGAAGACATTATTTATGATAAACTGTCACAAAAGTATCCCGAGTATCACGGAATGTTAAGAAGAAATCGAACACCATCCAATAAGATCAACATACGTCGTAAAGAGTGTAACAGTCATTTAGATGACGCCGAAGAGGAGGATGAGGAAGATGACGAAGAAGATGATTATGAAGAACGAGAAGTCAACCACGAGAAAAGTTTCAATGCCTGGGTGGGTAATTCTCCAAGAAGACATCTTGGGCCACTGCGTATACCAGATTCAACAAAAGTGCCCCCCTTGAACATCCATACTACATTCGAATCGAGGGGAGTTTACACTGGGCGTCAAGCAACCTCCCCGCCTCAAGACGTAGAATCTTCCATAACTTTACCGCATCCCTCTAATTCTCCCACACCCAGAAATTTTGACACCGCCAGCCTTTTCTCTGAACCTCCAATCCCAAATTCAAAGACAGCTCTCCAGAATCTCCGGCGCATGTCCAGCTCCTGGGACAAACCAATGGATCCCAGCAAACTCTTCGAAGATGCCACAGACGAGGAAGAAGACGAGAGATTCGGGAGACCATTTGCTCTACAGCGCTGTGGCAGCCTGCCCGCAGTGTGTTCCGTTTCTCATGACCGACGCCGGGCTCTGACACAGCGCCTGGAGAGAGCCATGGATATCGTGGACTTTATGAAAGGTCAGGGTGAGCTGTTGCTATCACCCAGGGTCAAGGGCAAACCACGTCGTCTGGTTCCGCTGACCGAGTACAACCATTGGTCCACTGACTGGAACCGAGAGTTTAAAGTCACCCATAGCAAGGCATAAAAGAAGGACCACACCAAGTATCTACCTTCTTATCCTCTCTTTTGTTATTATTTCTTACCTTTTTGCCAGTTCCTGTATCTTGTTTGGCTTGTTTTCTTCTTTCACTCTTTACCTCTTGCCCTCGTGCTCTTGCCTTTCTGTCTGTAGCCTGTCAATTATTTGTCCAATCTCGCTCTCTTTCCTTCTTTCTTTCCTTCTTTGTTTGTTTTCCTCTCTCTCTTTTTTCCCACATGCTTGCTCTCAATCGTTCTTTTCCTTTCTCTCTCTCTCTCTCCCTCTCTCTCTCTCTCTCTTAAGTCAATTTCTTACTTTTCCTTTTCCTCTATAACGTTCTGTCTCTTTTGTTAGTACTTTTTTCATTTGGACTTCATTTTCTGTTATTATTTTTCATATACTATTATTGTATTCTCTAGTTAGAAAAAAACATAACAATCACGATATACTGTTTTCATTTGCATTGTCATTCTACTCCCAAAATCCTGTTTCTGGAACTGAAGGGCCAAAACCAAAAGAGATAAAGACATAATATCAAAGTCCGAGCAAGAAATAAGGATATCTTGACTATATACAGAATTTCTTTTTTTTTTTTTCTTCTGTGTGAAAAGACGATCCGATGGTACAGATATATCAAACATTCTATTTACGGCTCTCAGTCACCTGTTGACGAGTACCTCGGCTAATCCATTTACATGACTGCATGAAATACGCGAGTGGCAGTGGACATCACGCAGATTCTTAACACTGCACTCGACAGGCTGATCAGTTGTGGCTTGCCTAGCCGGTATGTTTTCAGATTCAGCCATCAACAATGCCAGTAACCTTTGCCTACGAACCAGTGACATCCACGCAACCAGATCTTGAGCTAATTTTACCATTTTCTTTCATTAGTCACTGCTCGTCTTGAGATCAGTGTCCATTTTCTGTCTTCTCGGAGAGCTGTATGGCCCTATTCTTTTCACTCTGTACTTGTAGATTACAACCTCAAGTTATATCAGATAGTCCTGTTATTTAACATTCACATTTTATGTCCCATCCCGATCCACCTTCTGTGAACACTTTGTTTCATCAACATTTACGCGGTTGGTCCTTTCGCCACAGCTTTTCATTTTTGATTTGTTTTCTGGTCAGTGAATTTTCACTGTTGCTACAGCATTGATGGTGAACGTTTGAAGTTTGTTTGTTGTTTTTTTAATGTTTCTCATGGTCATAAGAATTTCTGAATACTACATTTTATATTGTGATATAATTTTACTATACATATTTTAATCAGATTAGTAGTTTCTTCTGAAATTATGGAATACCGCGTTTTTGTGACATGCTTAAATTGTGTGCAGTCTGAGAATCAAATATTTAATAAACTTTGTAAAACCAACCTGCAAAAACTCTTAGGAACTTTGTTGTGAAATTTATGTCTTGTGTTGTTTCTTTGATGGTGAGCTCGTTACTCAAGTCTGTGAAAGCAAAATTCATCCATTTATTAAAAACCACCCATCCATCCATCCATCCACCCATCCATCCGTCCATCCATCCATCCATCCATCCATCCATCCATCCATCCACCCATCCATCCGTACATCCATCTATTTATCTATCTATCCTCTGTCCATCCATCCATCCATCCCATCATCCACCCATTCATCCATCCATCTATCCATTTTCCCATCCACATCCGTTATTCCATCCATCTCTCCATCCATCATTCCATCCACCCTTCCATTCTTCCATGAATTCATCCATCCATCCATTCTTCGATCCATCCATCCATATGTTCATCCATCCATCCATCCATCCACCCATCCATCCATCCATCCATCCATCGATCTATCCACTTATCAGTTCATTCATCTATCCATTTGTTTATCTATCTATCTATCTATCTATCTATCTATCTATCTATCTATCTATCTATCTATCTATCTATCTATCTA
>JBCEWB010177081.1:0-10087 GCA_039654565.1 Peronia peronii
CTATCTATCTATCTATCTATCTATCTATCTATCTATCTATCTATCTATCTATCTGTCTGTCTGTCTGCCTGTCTGTCGGTGGCCTTTTCCCCTGTCTTTCTTGCTACATTTATCTATTTCTTAGTGTATCTGGTTGTTTTTCTATATACTCCATTCATACTTATCTCTCTCAGTATTTTTTACTCTTTGTTTTTGTGCGTCATAATATGTCATCCCTCTCTCATCCCTATTTTTTCCCTCTCTCCTTCCATCTGGTCTCTCCACTGCCCCTTTCCATCTCCCCTATTTATCTCCTCTTGTTCTCTTTTTTTTTTTCCATCTCTATATTTCTTTTGTTCAGCCTGCCATAGATGACAGCGTTTTCCTCTGTAATATGTCGATAATTAGACTCAATCATTACTTCTATACATGGGTTTTAACGACAAACCTCACTATGCAATATGTAGTAATTTCCTAGCTACAGGATCGTGGAAAATCTCTTGTCTAGAGCTGGAGGCCTGAACTGCGAAGATATTTACCCCTCTTTTATGTGATAACACTTACCCCGTATCACCGTGGTTTACATCTTAAGTATAACCCAGGCCCCAGAAAACGTTATCTAATTGTGTAACTATTATGCGCTGTGTAAAGACTGTCTTTAAGGGAGCATGGCAGCTTGCAAGCTCTTTGAGAGGACCGTTTTAATACAACGTGAATGTGCGTTTTGTTCAGCTTAAACTAGAGATCAAATGCAAGGAGGGGATGAAAGAGTGCGAGAGAGT
Source organism: Peronia peronii (assembly GCA_039654565.1). Lineage (NCBI taxonomy): Eukaryota > Metazoa > Mollusca > Gastropoda > Systellommatophora > Onchidiidae > Peronia > Peronia peronii. Next base: position 762 of record JBCEWB010177081.1, read on the forward strand.
GAGCGAATTTGTTTATGGTAAATCGATAGTAATTTGTGTGAGTGAGTACCGAAGCAGAGCCGTCGTAGCATTTAAATATGTCTCCCTTGTTTGGGGTCACAAAATGACATTTAGGTTGTCTGTCAGGCAAGCAGTCAACGTGACGGCGCTTTGGTCGTGAAGTGCTCGATCAATAAATCAGTCTGTTAGTTAGAGCAGACAGTCAGTTTTTGTTTTGTTTTGTTTTGTTTTGTTTTGTTTTTAGACGATAATTAAGGCGTAGTTGCTCCTTCGCTCATTCACTCATCCACTCACCCATCCGCTCTCTAACTGGCTGATCGATTGATTAACTGAATGCCTGACCCACTCATTCACTTATTCAATCATTCATTCACTCATCCACTAGTGAGAATAACTCATTTACCCATTCACTCTCGACATGCACTTCTCGGACAGACTCAAGATTTATTCACCGGGTCCTTACACTATTCTCTCATAAATTCAAGACTTGCTCATTAAAATTTAGTCTCTCATACTGCCGAATTCATTTAGTTGCCGGCCACCCAAAAAGCTACCTGACTGACTCAATATTTGATCTTTCACTTGATTAAACGTTGAATCACCCATTTCTCCATATCCCATTTAGTCAATCTTTCATTTAATAATTTCCTTGTTAAATGAACAATAAGCTTATTTTTCATTTGATATTATAAGTAATTATATTCATTATATATAACTGAATTTATCTCGTTTACACTGATTTGATCTTACTTTTCTTTCTTTTTAATTTCATGGATATGTAATTTCTTATTGTCTGAGGCCATTAAAACTGATATACCCATATCAACTGAAGAACGAGTTTATATGACTTTTACCAACAGTCATAACATAGTAGTAAAGCTACGAACTCCTCACTGAAGTACTACATATTAAGATGGAGAATCAGTACCAAATAAAATGAGTTCACTTCATATCACAAGAAACAAATTTCTCCCTTAGATCGATTTCGGAAAGCCTTTATTTATAATATGACCTGTAATCAGACTTGCCAGCAATAAACTCATTGGTTTTTGAAGGCTGTATTGAGGAAAATAGACACAGGTAGCCACAGAATATTTAGTTTATTCCCTATCTCTTTTAAAACAGTCTTCTTCTTCTTCTTCTCTTCTTTTTTTATTATTCATGACACTGGGACACAGTTATTAGATGCTCATAAGAAGACATTAAAAATTATTGGTAAGTGAATGAGTAAGACAGTCCGTGAGGGAATGAATGAGTCACTCAGTCAGTTTGTCTGTCCATCAGTGAGGATATGTCTGAGTGTTAGAATGAGTAAATGAGTAATGAGTCAGTCAGTCACTTACTTGCTTACTCATATAATAAATCATAAATTAGGTGATAAGTGGGCTTTTGAATGAGTGAGTTAGTGAGTTAGTCAATCAGTCTGTCAATGAATGACTGAGTCAATGAAGGAAAAAACGAGTAAGTAAATGCGTGTTGAAATAGATAGTGAATAAATGAGTGACCCTATTACTTAGTATCTGTATATGGATAGGTGTATGTGAATGAATAGCCAAAGAACGTGGCTTACATTAATAAACATCGCCAACAAGACGCTCCACACTTCAACACCCACATACATAGACCCATACACACATATGCACTCACTTTGGCATCCACACCCGTACGTATTGACAACCCTTTGCTCCGGCGCGGGGAGCAATAAAAGAGTTTATTGGCAAGGCTTTTCTCCATCCATATATTTAATCATATTGTAGAAAGCGGAGGCTCCCACTGTAATGACGGCGTCCCTGGAGACGGGGTATTCAGCCCGTTATCGATAATACATCATGGCAAGACGGCTTCCCAGCCGAGGCGCATTGTGAGTTCCATCGAGTCTCCTGTCCTCCTGTCGTCTTTTATTCCACCTGAACAAATGGCCGGATAAACTCCTAATGTCTATCTAGGGTCCCGGTTACGGAATGACTTTAACCCTTTATGACAGGGGATCATGGTGTGCTCGTTTGGGTTTGCTTGTCTTTTTGTACTGATAACAAACTGCTCCTATTTTCGGGCAGCAACAACGGTGTGTCCATTCTGTTCTATCGTTTATAAAACTCTCCTGAATTTTGGTCTGATATAAAGAGCCAAAACACCCTTAGAGTTAAAATATTTTAATTTGTCTATATAGTCTTGATTATTGTGATATACGTTCTTCAGATAAATCTCTATAATTCATGGAAACATTTTATCTTTGGTAAAAATCTTGCAAACACATATTCTTCAGTTTGAATGATTTTTACAGATTTTTGGCTCTTGCGATTCTGATAATCAAGGGGTTAAGTATTTGATAAATTACGAACTGGTGCCGCCTTGGCATTTATGTAACAGGAATCCAGACTCTACAGAAACTTCCATAATCCTCAAGCAAAAACTGGATGCTAACACAGAATTTCTCATGGATAATATCCGGCTCTGTTATTTATCATCGACACGATAGGAATAAATTATTTCTTGACACTATTCCTTGCCAACATTGATGGACCCTTGTAAAAGCACTCCGGTTAATTATATATACCGTATAATTTTATACCCTTGTAATCTTGCCAACATTTTTTTTGGGGTCCGTGATGGAAATTTACTCTTATGGAACTTGCTTGCTTGTTCAAAAGACAGTGTAGTTTTGCCAGAATATTGTCTTGTTTAATGATAGGACGGGGAGCTATTACAAAATGAATTTGTTTCTATGGTGTTTACTGAATGGACAAGTAAATATCCCAGCTATAATATGAATATCGTTAGCTCTCCACTAGACTCGTTCAATTTATTCCGAGGGCATGAATTTGTAAGTGTGTTGTATTACAAAGACTCCTTGCAGTAGACTTTTCCCTTTTATGGCTGAGAGAGACATTAGAAAGGGAAATGTCACAGATAAATAGACCAACCTTTTCATTTCGGCACAGTAACGAATTGCAAAAGATTACTAATTATCAACAATTAGATCCTGGCCAAGTCCTGCTGTATGATCGTTTGTGCTTGCTGTTCAATCTATGGCGCAAGCCTAATCATTTTAAACACACGCTAACAAAGGCACAAACGCAATGGTGTACAAAACGAGAAATTGTTGTTGATGATTTAGCCCGGATTCTGTAAGAGCTATAACGTACATTTTTGCTGTATGACTGCTTAGGCCTCTGTTGTTTACGTACATACCGTAGGAAATGATGAACAGTCCTTTTGGAATATGGAAGAATTTGAGAATATAGTTATTTTTTTAAGTGTTTCATATATTTGACCCCATCGTGCAGATTATGTTTGATAACAGGATCCATAATGAAATTCTTTGCTCACAGAATTGTACACGTTGTCCTAAAGAGCTGAAACAGTGCATTTCCTTGGGAATATAGCGTCATATGAATTCGCCATTAGCAGCATGTCAAGCGATCTGACAAGGTTCTCCACATTTGAACTTCTTATTTGATCTTGCCTACCATTTTGTACCATGGTCAAATCATACTGGTGATCAATTCTTTTGTGTATTGTGTGTGTAATATTTTTGTTCTGTCACTTTTTAGAGGACGATTTTTGTTTTGCTTGCCCACGAAGTTTTAATTAGAATAACATATAACACATTTCAGTTACTTATCCTTGAAATCTGTACGTCCATGTGTCGTCCAAACTTGCATACATCACACATCCTAGAGTCAAGAGTGGCTCTTCTAGTATGGAAATATCTTTTCTCCATTTCCCAAGGACTAAACAGACATAACTCCTTTGCTAAATGATTTCTCTCACTAAATATATGAGGGATATTCAAAAAAAGTCTTTTGTCGGAGTATGAAGGAACAACGCTACAGCCCCCAAATTCATACCCCTAATTTCCTTATCATACTTAGGATGATATACAAAAAAGTGGGAATTTCTGAGGAGGGGCTTTTCTGTTAGACCGATAAAAAGTGCACCATCCTTAAACAGACTGATCTACTACTTAAAAAAGATCTTTTCGGTGGACAATATCAGTTAAAGAGGAGAAGCAAGAAATGTATTCTATGACAAAATTTCCACATCTTGAAAGGGACAATCCACGGCTTTTTTTTTTTTTTAAATATAAATTATCTGACATTTACAGAGAAGAAAAAAAGTCCATCTTATCAGTTAATCAGCCTTTGGGCAAGAAGTATTTTAGAGTTACCACTGGAGCATTGAAGGCGAACCAAGATCTGCGCTGCCAGTGTCTGCTGTAACAGAAAAAAAAAACTGTCTTGAAAGTGAGAAAGACAGTGCTGGAGGATAGAAGGGTAAATGCCCAAGATATTGTGAGGATGGCAGATTTTTCTACTGGATCTATGGAAAACATTCATCATCAGGACCTGAACATGACGGAAGTTTCAGCAAGAAAAGCGCTACGTTTCTCACCCTGGGAAGTGAAGGAGGAAAGAAATCGATGCAATCGAATGCTCCTCAAGATATGTCGTGAACAAAATGATGTCTTCGATAGACTGGTAACCATAGAAAAAACATGGGTGTTTCTGTTGATCCTGAAATGAAAATCCAATCTAAACAATGGAAAACGCCGTTTTTCATCTCCCCACAAGAACGAAGAGCTCTGGTATCGGCTGTCAAGGTCATGCTTTTTGTGTTTTGGGACAAAGAAGACTTCATATTCACTGACTATCTTCCAAGGGATAGAACAATCACCGGGCACTACTTTTCCAACTTGCTTGATCAATTGTCAATCTGTCACAGAGAAAAAAAAGACAGGGAAATTAATGAAAGACGTTCTTCTCCTCCACTCACAGAGCAGCAGTACCGACAGCAGTTGCAGAGGCGTATGGTTACTAAATCTTATCCCACCCAGCACATTCTCCAGATTTGGCACCTTGGGATTTTTTTTTATTCTATTCTTCGAAAAAACATCTCACAGGAGACCGTTTCTGACGGAAAATGAAGTCGAAAGTGAAATTGAAGCCTGGTGTTCAAAACAAAATAGGGACTTTTATGTTGAAGGCCTTTTGTAGGTCATTTACCCCAAAAAAAAAAAAGGAGAAATGTGGATGGATGGAGACAATGTAGAGAAATAAATACATCTCGCGAAAAAAAGAAACTTCTCTCTTCATTCCTTCATAGTCAGGCTATGAAAAGCTGTTTAAAAAAAAAAACCTCTTATACATATACAAATTAATTAAAAATTGATGCCTTTTTGGAAAGAATAATATAGAAGAATATATATTAAATGTTAGTGTTTTACTTTCAAAGGTTATTGGGTGTTTGAAGCCGGCAAATTTAGAAAATAAGTCGGCTGACATTTAAAAAGTTTCATGTCATGTTCAGAGATCAGCAGCAGCTTTATTAGACCTGGGATTGACATCACACATAACAAACCTTCAACACTTATTTCATATAACAAAATTAACCACAGGAAACGTAAATATGAGAAAAATGAAGAAAGTGAGTCAATGAGCTCAAGGGTCTGCAACCTTGCATGACGGGAGAATTGTTACTGTAAGTTGTTCTATCGTCACTTTTTGGCTGAATGGAATTAAATACCAAATACATCCTTGTAGAAGTCACCTCTATATAGTGTCACGCTGTCAAGTAGATCAGGTGTAAATTTTTTAAGCGTTTTTTTTTTTGTTTGTTTAAAATACAAACAATCACATGAACGGAAGTTATGAGCGTTCAAAATTTCAACTCCCAATTTCTCAAAAATAAATAAATAAATAAATAAATAAATAAAAATGATGGGACTGAGTCAGAACCTTGTCATTAAAAAGGGGCGACATGCCATACTTCCTGCCCGAGGACTTGAATGGTTTCTTGAAATAGAGAGTTATAGCCTATTTATAACCTTGCTCATAGCCCCGTGGCGCTGCAAAATAGGTCTGAGAGATCATCGGGAGAGCCAGCCAGGCGTGCATGTCAAGAACAGAGTCGTCATGCTCATAGGGAGATGAAAGACGCCCATGCAAAGATGGATTTCTCCTACAGAAGTAACACATCATTCAGAAACAAGCACACTGAGGGATCCACTCCGTAACAAACGAGTGAGGTGAAATTCTGTTGGGAAGTGCTGGAAACTGACTAATCCTGACACGAAACAGTCAAATCTTTAATGTCCCCACAATTTATTTGCAAGATCACCACACGATACTTCATATAGACTCACTATTAATAGGCACTTGATCCGGCGTGTCTCAGTAAAAGTTCAAATTTGACTTTTTTTTTTTTTTAATCCTTCTTCCCTTTCTCGTCTTTGTTGCCTGTCCACTTATTTCTCCAATCATTCCTTTCTCTGAATGCCAGTAAACCTACAATAAAATATAATCAGTATCCATGTATTAATTTGGATATAAATTACAGATCGTCTAGGACCATCTCTTAGATTTAAGATGAATACGTTAATTTAAACTATGGCAATTTCTGAATCTCTCATCGCTAGACTGGGTTATATTACAGTGGAGAAAACTCGGCTGGCCATGGTCAGAGGAGTAAGCTGGGCTCGATGGGTCCTTACTTCTTTTGTTTTAAATCATGCATTAGGATCGGGGCTAATGTGTGATAAATTTCAACAGGCCTTCCTTAGTCCTCTTTTCGTATCAACTGTTCCCATTGATTATTTATAGTTTTTAAATCTTTTTCTCCTCCCTAATATAATCATTATTATTATCTGGAGGGCATTTAGGTTCGATAGGTGTTCAATTTATTAACTCTGTCACTCATAGCGAAGAGTTTTGACCCACTCCGTATTTCTTCTTTTTCTTCTTTTTTTGTTTTTGTTTTCTTCACGTACTTCCTGCCATTGTCTAGTGAGAACTCTTGACTTGGAGCGCCGAAGCTCTGTTCAAACTGGACCGGAAGTTGCACAGCTCGTCGGGTCTATTAAATAGTATGTCTTTGATTCTACAAGTTAAATCTTCTCAGTTAAACAATTTGTTCGAGATGAGTCGCAAATTATAAAATTTTAAACAAAAGGATCACAGTCTGTAATAAGATAAAATGTTCACAATAGTAACTCACTGTTTAAGATAAGCCACAAAACTAGAATAGCTTGGTATGGACGAGCTAAGTTATTATAAGATTTGAACACATACACACACATACACACACACACTATAATATATGCATTTTTTTCTTCTATTTTGTTTTGTTTTGTTTTTGTTTTTGTGTATTTTGTTTTGTTTCGTTTTGTTTTGTAGTTTTGAAATGGTCTTGGCCATTATGAAAAGTCAGATATAAAAAAAAAAGACTAATATGCATATAAAGGGGAACACTTCCGTATGGTGTACTCACTACAATGTTGGAACAGACATCGTGGTAAATGTGGTAAAATCGATAGTGAACGTGAGTTGTACATGTATTTATAAAAGGAAAACAAAATTTCCTCAAGTGCCGTGCTGTAGTGCACTCTGTAATTATGATGTATGGGTTATTCTGGGCAGCAACTTTCTGTGAGCAATAATGTCCCAGGGCTTCTCGCTCCGAGAAATACATACGTCATAATGATCCATTTTGTACGGCAAACGTTGCAGAATTGCCTCCATATTTCACCTCAATGAAACTTGACAATCACATAGGCGGAAGAAAATCATATATATAAAAAAAAATAAAAAATATGTCTGGTGTTGTAGCTATTTCATGGTGATTTCTTTTTTTTTTCTTTTCCCGTCTCATTGCCATTTTCAGAAAACTGGTGTTTGTGTGTGTATGTCTGTGTGTGTGTGTGTGTTGTTGTTGTTGTTTTAACAATTGATGACTGTTGAGTTAAAAACTGGTCTGAGACAAAAATAACACTGTGGATGAGGGGAAAAATTGTTTGAACAATACATAACATGGGGCCACATGAAATGGTACACTATGCAGAGTGGCTTTAAGGAAGACTGAAAGTTAAGAAGAGCTATAGTACCAGCAGAAAATTTACGATTTCTTTATAAATAAGGTGGGGGTTACTAGTGCTGTCATATGATATGATCAGAAGATATAGAGCTAGTGATTGTCCGCCCGCTTTAGTGTATATTTTCTGGAGGAGTGTATCATTTATGACGTTTTCGCATCAGACTCACTCCCGAATATTATCCACTTTCCATCTTAATGTAACTGCTGAGCCATATGAATGTTTTATATTCAGTTGAATTAAAAAAAAAAAAAAGTCCGGTAAAGTATCTCTTACTGTCTGCCAACTTTCTGTAGAATCTGTATGGATCTGTATGATAGCTAGGCATGTCGTCGTAGATTTGCAGCACAGGTTTGAAATTCATAATACAACACAGACTTGTATCAATGAGTAATTATAGAGTGTTCCTTTAATGGAGATGGTCTTATTTTTCGAATATTATAATTCTGTTTTTGTTCTATATTTTCAGTGCTAGATTTATTGTTCTGGGTTAAAACTGTACCAGACTCCAGAAGGCCCAGAAAATTCCAGGACTAAAAGAAGAATAGAAAAAAAGGATCTCTAGAGAGAAAGTTCAGATCTGAGGAATGAGCTCCTAGGGAACAGGTGGTGGAATTTAAAGGTGTAAAACATTTATCTAGCTCTGCTAGATGAAAAAAAAAAAGAAAGAAATTTGTACAAAATTTTAGAGAGTATGATAATGGTCATTTGCGAACACAGGAGCATGTTGCTTCTGTACTTAAGAGACTTAATCGAAAGAATGAATCTTTACTGGTTTAGTTCAGCCAGACTACGGAAGAGCGGACACACCAATGAAGTCAGATATGTTATGTCACATTGTTCTGCGAGGGGGGGAAAAAACAAACGACACTTTGCAGTCACATACATAAAGTCCGACTAAATCGATATGACGTTATCCTGTTGTTTTCCTGGTTTACATTTTTGAATGTTTGTCAGTTGGTTAATACGACGTAATACAAAATAATAATAATAATAGCAATAATTAATTAACTAATTAATTAATTAAAAATAGAGAATATGTTAAATAATTTGAGGCTGCACTATTGTGAAATCAGCTTTTTAAACTACATAATATTACTGCAAAAATGGTTACTAAAACAAACAAAAAAAGAACAAAATTCATCATCTCGAGACTTGTAATATTCGTGCTGTCCTTGAGATGCTTATTTTGTATTATATTTCCCCTATATCCAGATAACGTGCCGGTGGAATGTTGAAATGTCTTTCTTGTAAATGCACACAATTTCAAAAATTAAACCCTTAGGCTACAGAGTGATAAACAAAGGAGACAAAAAACATAGTAGACTTGAAGGGGAGTAGAAAGTAAATCACCCTCTTCTTCTCCTCCTCGGGTCGTTCTCTCTCTCTCTCTCTCTCTATCTATTTATCTATCTATCTATCTATCTATCTATCTATCTATCTATCTATCTATCTA
>JBCEWB010177092.1:0-10086 GCA_039654565.1 Peronia peronii
CGGAAAACTTGGATTAGACTCGGAAAACCTGGTATGGTTTAATAAGGAAGCTATTTAACGAGCCATTCCCACCGGCTTGTGGTCCTAGTCAGGAAGCAGGAGTGAATCAGTTAAACCCTAAAAGTATTTTAAGTACAGTGGTCTCCACCTAAGAACCCGGTCGTTGGGAGACAAGAAAAGCAGGCTCTTAGATGGACACGTTCTTAGGCAGATTGAAAAGTTACGCAACCTGTCTAACCATAGATTGTCTTCACTACTATGATTAGTTGTTGATTGTTACCGTTAGTTAAAGATTTATCTATGTGAATAAGTACAGCCTTCTTGCCTGTGCGTATGTTATAATTATATACAGCAATTCCTAATCTTTTTTAAGCATATAATTACACCAATACTGTCCAGCGTTTAAACGCCGTGTGAGTTTTCACATAACTGTATCATTGTTGAAAACATGATATTGCTATGCTACCCCCCAGATAATTGCACGAGTGACCCAAGTGTTTACAGACCGACCAAAGTAACAGAACAGCTGACCAGCCAGGAGGCTAAACTTACTCCTCCTTATCCACAAAGCCAATCACAGGTGCTGTCCCACGTGTTGTCAGACAAAGAGATGGTTATGTCTCAGTCAACAACGTGGCCTGATTATGCAGTTATACATCAACCATCACTTCCATTCCTTTGTCTACCTGTTTTCTCCACCCCTGTCCCCATTTTACTGAACATCTAGCACTGTGCATTTCTCTCGAGTGGACAGTATGATGTGGAATTATATCATAAGTACTCGGGTGTCTTGGCCTGACATCGGAAGCAGATTTTTTTATTTGGGAGCGCCTGAAGCGGGTTCTTAGGGGGGCAAATTATAGAGGAAAAATTCCGTTTCACAGCAGAGGCGGGTTCTTAGGCGGAGAGTTCTTAGGCGGAGACCACTATATTAGATTTAAAAATATTTGCACTGAACTGTGACCCTCAGACCAGTTCAACAAGCATAATATGTTGTCATACAGAAAAACAAAACAAATAAATAAACAAAATAGTTACAAACACATGGTTAGAACCAATCAAAAGATCTTTCGGCATACTGGCACCAGGGGTCTGGAAGCAGGCAATGGACGTAGCAGACGATGGACAGGAACCATTAATGTCTGAGAGTAGTTTGGAACACTGACACCAGAGTCGCCCAGTCGAAATGGAGGCTTAAACTTCACAATTACCAATTGTTTCTTGCCCCCAAAAGCAAAGCACACTCGTTTCCCTTTCCCTTGGCACCAGCAAGCGCCATACATGAAACATCTGACATCTGACCTGTTTCATCAGTTCTCATGACACAGGAATTACTCAGAAAAGTTCAGAGATGACAGGGAATGGCCACATATGAAAGCCTGGAGACCCTAACCAGCCAAATACAACAACAACTCACTGCAAACAGAGTTAACAAAACAAATTTAAAATACAAAAGCAATCAGAAAATTACTTTATTCATTAGTAGGCAAGTAAAATTTGTTTGCATAATAATATAATAATTATTAATATGGAATGTGATTACAGGACAGCTGAATGTTACAATAATGGGTCGATATGGAAAGTCTAAACAACAAAAGAAAAATCTGTGTTACATAACATGTTAATTACTGCTCTAAATCATAGAGATCAATCTGCACAGTACTGTAAAATAATTATAAATGCTGTCTCTAGAGGACATAATCTTAGTTTTAAATCACATATTAGGTCACTGTAGGTAACCATCAGAGTTACAAATTGCTCAGAGTGACAAATTTCATATGTGGGCAGGAATGGCTTCAAAGGACCAAAAACTAAAAAAAAACAAAAAGACATTTTACTTGTAACAGTAATTCTAGTGCACAGATTCTTTAGGCAGACCAACAGTAAAGTCACCTCACATGATCTCATGGTATTCACCTCGTCTTACAACAACTGTGGCATTTTTTTGAAAGATGTTCTGGGTCTTATATAGTTAACATATGCATTTGATATTTTAGCCCTATAAGCTCTGCTATATTTAACAGGCATGAATTCTTTCCTCTTTTGATCAGATGGTTTAAGCTCATTTTATTTCATTCAAACAGTTCTTTCCACATCTTATGTGAATTTATTGGGTGGAGTTATAATTTTGCAGTCATCTAAAGTCACCACAATCGGGCCATGATATTTCATCACCTCTGCTATCACAATCCTTCAGAAAATGGGATTCCACTATACTTCAGACAAGACTGATTATGTTCATTTCTTGAATTTCAAAATATAACAATTTACATACCTAATTGTGAGAAACTGTAAATACATGTATTTCCTATTATGACATAATGCCAATTTTGATATGTTAGAGTGACAAGCAAATAGATAATAATGACCACTTACAATATGGAATGTCCAACAAGGCTAGCGATCATCATTGATCACACTGAATATCCATTTTTCTCCATGGAAAAAAAAAATGAAATTTAGTATCTGTGTTTCCACACGCAAAAATAAAAAAATAAATTAATTAATTAATTCACTGATATTTCACCACACTCTAAAAAGGTGACTGGAGATGAAAAGGTATGTTCTCTCAATGAATGATCCATTTGGAAGACATAGTATGCGTGTGCAGAGAAATTATATTCATTATTGTCACAAATGCTTCAGTTTGAGAAATTCTAACAATAGGAGCAAAAAAAAAAAAGTGATGAGAAATGTGTTTGTGTAAACAATCTATGTGCAAGAGCAGTCAAAGATTGATAATGTAGTCTTGGATCACTGGTATGTATACAGAAATTGCAGCATAATTTTTAAGCACATGAGGACAACATGCGCTTAAATATTGGAAAACGACAATTTTAAAAATGCTAGGATTATATATTATTAGTGTTTATCTTGTGACACTGATGATATGCCACGCATCTTCATATTATTCTGTATGGCCATGGGTATTATGAAGTAATTTCCATACAAAAACTAAGAGCATCACATACTATTTAATATACTACATTCAAAAGGCTTTTCGAACATTTTCTAGCTGATTTCCCATCTGTGATCTAATCAAAATTGAATGGTGCAGCCATCTTAAATATTTCTGAAGGACTGAAAAATAAATTTAACTTGGTACCCTTTTCAATTTCCTTCACTCTTTACTGCAGTAGATTTTTTTTAAGTGGATCATTTTGACCTTTAAAATTCCGTTAAAAGAACCTCTGGTTGAGAAAAAACTTGGCCTGCTGTTCCAGAAATTTGTGTAATCTACCAGGCATTAGCAACATCATCAGTAGTATTCCAAGTGCTTATCAAATTTACTTAAAAATGAAATTTTGATGAGTTTTCAAAACGACAGCTGTATAGTTTCTGTTGGGGACTTGCTACTATTTTCTATATACTTCAGAAAGAAATTTGAAGGATAGTGTAACAAAATTCTTGTTATAGTTATACTCCAGTTGCAAGTCTGAAAGACTGGTTTTGACTGGACTATAATTATCTGTGTAAAGAGATTAACTGAAATGTTTCAAAATGCTTTTATAACATCCCAAAAGAAGTCGCATGCATGCTGATGACTTGGATGTATAGAGCAAAACAAGTTCTTGGAAATGACCATAAAATCTCTATGCCAAACCCACATAGACATTTATTTATGTTGTTGATGAATGCTGCAAATGTCAGAGGCAGTACATGTAGCATGAAAACAATTAGAATTACCAAACAAATAGTATTGTGTAGTAAAGTAATATTGGCTGACGATTCAAGCTATTGAACTACCTTTTATCTAAGTCACCAACACTTTTTACAAAATGCCGTTTTTTTTTATCATAAAGAAGTAAATGGGAATACTGGTGAAATTTTGGGAATGGTCATCACACTGACAAAGAGGTATATATATGAATCAAAATCTTGCATGCAGCACTAACTTCCATCATTCGTAGTGACAAACAATATCAACTGGCTAAGGCACTAACTTCATGCTATAATGCCTCTCACAAAGACATCTCATTGTTTCCTCTCCTCTGAACAGTTACCCACTGTTGGTCACTGCATGTTGGGTAGAAGAACAGGAGGAGCCATTTTTACCATCAGCCAAATTACTTCCCTTCGCCAAGTATAAGACAAGCATCGTAAAGAAAAAAAAAAGAAAAACAACTTTTTCTCTTGTTGTTTTACACATGAATAGTGAAAAATTCACCATATTTTTTTCTCAAACTTTTCTTTACTTCACGTTTCAAATACTAAGAGCAAAAGTGATTTTTTCTTTCTTTATAATGCTTGTCTTATATCTCTTATATTTGGCAAAGGGCAGTAAAACAACAAGCTCAAAAAATGGCTCATTCCTATCATATAACTGAGTGGAGCTTGTAGTAGTTTGATTCCAAAGATTTATTTAGACCTCTTTAGTTCCAGTTGTCAGAGGTCTGGCAGTCATAGACTTAACTACACTCAATGGAATATTTCACTAACACTGTGACAACAGCTGCTTTCTTGGGAAGACTACATGGGAACTTGGAAATGCAACTAGCAACTGATGACTGTTCACTTTATACTTAAGGCTTGTGCACACCTTATGCGGCTTTATCCCATTTTCAATGTGATTACATATAGACAACAGGAAAAACTACAGAGTGGATATTGTCATGGTAATTTTTCAATCATTTGAGTAATTTCTATATAGGTTTTGAGCACTGATTTCAGCCATAGTCCCAGTACACAAGTAACCTAACTACAAAAACAGTTTGTTACAATGTCTTTACCCTTGTTCAATGTCATCTGCCACATCAACATGGCATACATATGAATGGTGTAGGCCTCCTTTGCACAAAATGGGTTTAGTTCATTCTCTAAAAACAGCTAAACCTGATTTTGGTAGTGAGGAATATCATGGCACCATATCGTATCTATGTAGCATCTGCAAACTTTTGCCAAACTAAATTCTCTTCAGGAATCCTCATGCTCTTAAGCAGAACAGAATGCCTACAATAAAACTATATTCGGCACCATGTAGAAAAGCAAATTTGATTGCAGAGGAGTTGGCACGGATATTTGAGAAAAGCCACCATTTGGCTCGTGAATATGTATCACTGCATTATTGCTAGTTGGGTCTCATCCTCAGTCTCAATGGGCTATCTTGAGAAAATGATCATTCCCAAAAAAGCAGTTGATGAATATGCATACTATATAACAACAGTAATAGTATTATATAAATAAAATGGAATATATATATTGGTTCATGTTTTGCATACACTTGACTATGTACAAGTCTATGATACATGATTATGTTATAATAATAAAAAGGAAAAATGTACAATTTCTCATAATAATTCATATTACAAATATTGTCGCTGGAATAAGTACAAAATTAATGAATTTATTATAAGCTGATTTTCAAATGTCAAATGACCAGTTCATGAAACCAGTACATCAAATGATGTGTTCCCTTTTGATTCCAATTTGAAATAAAATTATTGTAGAATAATTTCTTTTGTGAGAATAATCCCCAAAATAAACTTTATTGACTGATGAACTCCATTCAGTTCATATGTGCAACTTAAATATACAGATTTTGTATTCCATGTGTTTCCCCATATTTTACAGACCGTTATTGCTCAATACAAATGTATGTATATGCCTAACAGACATCAAGTTTGTATTGTCACACTGACATTTGGTAAGGTTTTTACAGTTGAGAAGATTTTGGTGAATTTTTATTTTTTCCAATGCCACTGAAAAATGTAAATAAAGGTGCAAACAATTTATTGGTTTAACTACATAGATCTATACTTTACTTTCAAGTCCAATCACATAGAATGCAAACATCTAAAGAAATATTTGTAGGTATATAAATTTATAAGTAAAATATGTGTACATGATAATGTAGGTTCAATCCTTGGTCTAGTCCACATAAAAATACAATGATAACATAAATATTTATATTACATTAATATTGTGTATTACCACTGACAATAAATACAAGAAAAACTGCCTTATAGTTGGGAAAACTCTGCATGGAAATTATGGAACTTGACACCATAACGATAAAACAAAACATAAACGTGAACTAAACTGCCTTTAAACCTTGGCACTCTATGGTTCAAATAAGATAACAAAACACAGATGTCTCAGACTTCGTTGTAACATTGATACATACATAAGCCATTCTCATTCATAGGTGCTGATGGGATGTTTTTATTCCTCTACAGAAATGACTCAAAGACAACTACTCGAACTTTTAACTGTCTATGTTATAAAAGAAAGGTGGACAAAAACATACCAGTTTGTATACAAACAAAACTATTTAAGATGAGATTTCAATCAGCACTAGTTTCCACCCATTGCTCTGTATCCGTTGCTCAAATATACAATATACGCATCAATGATCCCTAAGAATATGCCCAAGAAGCAAATAAGAAAATGACACAATTAAAATTAATTTTGTTCCCCGCTGTCGAGTCTGTTGTGGTAACCATAAAAGCACTTGGAGCAAACACATACAATGTCCAACACTAATGAAAAGACACTAGATTATTGATAAAACTGTTGAAAGTAAATATATAGCCCATCATTCATACAGATCACAGGAAAGATTATGTATCCACAGCTACAGCACTATTAAAAATTGTTGACCTATCATTTGGTCACATAAATCATTTCCATAACAAGAGCATCTTAACAAAAAAATATAACATCTAGCATGGTGCCTCGCAATCAGATAATCTTTGTTTAGATCACATTTCTAATAAATTAATCTTAAAAATTAAGTAATTTAAAAAAATTGTGCCCTATGTTTTTTTTTTGTTGTTTTTTTTTTAAATGCCAGCTGTACGTCAATATTTTCAAAGGCTGGGAAGAATGAGGATCATCAGCTTGATCCTTTGCAATCTCATATCTACAATCTGTTGCATATCATGACATCCCAAACAAGCAAACACAGGACTCAGATCAGTTCATAATTCTACTTCGGCCACCACTTCCAAAAAAAAAAAAATTGCTTGACTGATATCACAATTCCAATGAACATGCAAGATAAAAGCAGCACACAAACAAACAGCAGCATGGATATTTTGACATCCTTCTAACATCTGAAGGAGAAAGTGGCCACCACATACATGTCTTGTTCTTTCAACTGATATGTAACTTTGAGCAAACAAAAGCTTGTAAGATGTGCAGTGAGCATTGTCCTATTTTGTCACTTGCAGCACTGATACGAGTTTAGTCCTCGTCACCACTTGCAGTGTTGATGTAAGCATAGCCAAGGCAACTCAGCGTTTTGTAGGTAGGCTTCAATACTGATCAGTTGTGACATTTACCCCCTTACTTCTGATCGAGATAACCTCCACTAGGAAGTTGAAAGACGTATTACAGAATGTAACCTTACTTCTAAAAAAAAAAAAGACTGAAAGCTGTCACGAAATCTGCAGCTGTTGGCGCACAAGGGGTGATTACAGTGATCAAGTCAATCTGTCAATCTACTTCCATTTAATGAATGAACTTAGTGAATTAAATTTGTTCCGTCTGGTTTGGATGGTGTCATGGAAATAACCATAGATTCACAAATAACCATTTATATAGTAGAGATAGAAAAATGGCTTTGTCTTCTAACATCAAACAAATGTTGCTGGAGACGTTAGCCTTCACCCAAAGTCTCTGAAGAAAACGTATTGGAAGCCAGCAGAGTAAGATCTTACTGAAAACATATTTCCACATTATTCTAATATCCTTTCTCAATTTATGAGTTCTTATTCTGTCCTCTCCACTCCTTACTTCATTGTATAGTATTATATTCACACCTGGAATCAATCCCACCATGAGTTGTCCTGTTCCCATTCTATATGCACATTTTTATATTGTAAACATACATCCCGTTAAACCTTTTATTTAAACCATTTAAAAACTTCACATAGTTTGGCATGTCTTGGGAAAGATGCAAATACGATGAGTGCCCTAAATGTCAGTTTCTTCACCTTTAATATGAACACGTCTCCCCCCGGGATTCATACTGACTTTCCGAGAATATGATGTTGTGGACGATGCACTATCAATAGAGTCACTTGTGCGGTCTGAGCGTTCACTGCGTGTTTTCCGCGAGCTCTCTGAACGCGGTCGCCGCCTATCACTGCTGCGACTGCGTCTTGACCTGTCATCAATGAACACATCATCACTGTACATGCGAGTGCTCTTCACCTTCTTCTTGTCTGCTGATTGGGATCTACGTTCTCTAGAGGAGTGACGACCAGCAGATGACCCAGATCTGTGAGAGCGAGGCCCTGAACGAGACCGCTTGCGCTCTAGGACTGGCTTGTGATGGACATTGGGAATATCTTTGCCCTGGTGGCCATAGCCGTAGACAATGGCATTTGTGTCCAATGAAGCATCAGTCGATGATGTTTGTGATCTGTTTGGAGAATGTGTTCTTGTTTTAAGAATTCCATTGGGTTGTGTGCTAACTTTACTCATCTCAATTTCTGTTGGTTTTTTGAGAGCAGATTTCAAAGGACCCTTTTCATAGGCATCTCTCCTTGACTCTCTTTTTGGGGCTATCTCACCTCCCTCCCTCTCCTCCCACGATAGGTCTCCCTGTCCTCCTCCTCCTCCCATGTCCTCCGCGTCGAACGCTTCGTTTGAGAAGGTGGTCTTGCCGCGCGCTCTCCCGACCGATGACGATCGCTCAGACCGCGCCTCTCCGGGTCCTTTGGTGTAGGCTGGGTTGGCATAGGCACCACTGGTCTTTTCTTGCGAGGAGGTGGTGCTTCGTACGTCCTCCGTCGATCCATATCGTGGAAAACGGGATCCCCTCGTTGCGAATGCGATTTGAGAGTTTCCTGAGAAAAAAAAGAAATAGACAAAATGGAATTGGATAATTTGACTAATAAATTAAGAGATACATGAATTATAAAAAAAAATTCATTGCAAAAAAAAACAAAAAAACTATAAATCAAAAGTATTAACAGAAAATATAATCTGATTATGTTGAATTACATGTCTTTTGAATAATATTTTATTTACATCGAAAGTTTAATATCCTTCATTCAAACCACTGATTGAAAAAAATAATAAAACAATTTAAAAAAAAAAAAAGAAAGAAAGAAGAAGAGGTTCAAGAAAAAAAAAAAAAGCAAACCAGAGACATTAACATAAAAACATCTATTTAATCACAAACCTACATACACTTGCTAACATATGTTTTGAAGTCAAAAATATATTTTGAAGTCAATTAAACAAAACACAATTGTATAATACATTAATAAGACCGCACTGCGCATAAAATTTCTCAAAACAAATAAACAAACAGCGGGCTGACAGACTATATTTTGCAGCTAGTGGAACACTGTGCACCACAAAAACATTTCTACACCATATGTTGCCAGGCAATCAGTTGTAATGGAAATTGTCTATCAATCTGGGATAGTTCCTTCTGTGAGAGGCATACTATGTAAAAGCCTATGATGAGCCAATTATTGAATCTGTCACTGAAGCAATGTCTGATAACATTATAGTCTGAACGCTTGACTTGTTACTAACAGGGAGTTACATCAGCAAATCATGACTGCTAACCACCTGATAGAGACGTATTTCGTCTTGCTAAGTGTATAGATCATGTTCTGAGAGACCAAGCTGTGTAACAAAGTCAAAGGGCTGATTTCTCTCTCTCCCTTTAATTTAAGTTTAATTCTTGTCTTTCATGATGAAAGCTTTGCAAATGAAGTTGGATTTATCTAAGAGGATGACTGTCTACAGGCTGCAAAGTCTTAGAGATCTGAGAGTGTGGAGCAACTTGTGTAAATATTAAAGCATTCAAGCTACAACCACAGCTGATTTACAAGGAAAAACCCAAAACTGATAGGGGAAAAAAAGGAATAAAAAATCTGAATCAAAACCTTATTTGAAATTACTGCATTTATTAAGTATTAGTCCAAAGAAAAGTAATGAGGAAACAGATAAATAAAGCAGATAAATGATATATAAATAAGTAAACAAATGAATAAATATCTTCCACATCTTTAGTCCCAGTTGTTTTGTTGTGTGTTTGTGTGTGTGTGTGTGCATGTGTGTGTGAGGGGGGGGGGGGCATATATGTTAAGTGATGACTAAGGTATCTCTGTGGAGTAACAC
>JBCEWB010177103.1:0-10086 GCA_039654565.1 Peronia peronii
CATACCTCTGAATCCACTCCAAGCAATGTTCCTCTGAAAAATGAAGTTTAGGATAAACCTTACCTTTCATTAATTTCTTATACAGCCTCAAATATGAATTAATGCTAGTTTCAATTATTTTGTGATCTGATGGTTGAATAAGTTTACTCATGTGGGAAACAGATTTGTTTGCTGCTGCGAAGAGTTCATTTAGGTGGATGAATAACTGGGCTGTTGTAGAAGCCCTCATGACAATGGTCTTATTTTCACTATGTTTCCTTGTGACATTTATAACATTTTTGGCGAGATAGGTAAAAACTTTCCTCTGGAGATATGTTTTATAATGGTTTGCCACAAAAAAGCGACCATGATAAGCCTTAAGACATTTTTTTTTCTCAGGATATTATCTAAACTACAGCAAATTGGGCCTTGTCTTTTTGGATAGTCTTCATTCTTAAACTTATCAATCTCCTTGTTAATTTTCTTTATACCTCTTTCGCGTTTGCCTGAACGTTCCGAGCTAACTCACCAGCCCCCTTCGTATTTTGCTGAATAACTGTCAGTTTGCCTTTTTTTCCTTTTTAATACTTTTAAATATTTGCCAAAGCATCAACTGCTTTGTGCTGAATATGCTTCCTTGTTAATTCTCCTATTAGCTTGTTTGTCTTAATATGAATGGCTTTCCATACTTTCAATTAAACAGTGACTGATAGCTACTTACTGAGCAAGATTTTACTATCCTAACTATCCAATATTAAGGTCTACCATAAGGTCAAAGAAATTAAAACTGCTGGATGAAAGAGAGATGGATTGATTAAAAATGTTAAATAGTTTACCCCTGTTAAAAGTAAGGTAAAACTCAAAAGATATGTTTAGTTTCTGGCAATAATGGCCCTACAAAAATCACATTTTGTGCTCACTTACATTCATATTCACATATTTATTGTGTAGATAGCTATGGATTACCATGGCAGTCTTGATTTGACCACAGAAATTTCAGAAGTTCTGTAATTAAATAATAATTAAAGGCAGTGATAATTAACCTTTTACCCTTTGCTATAGGATTTCAAATAAATCAGAACAAATTTTACCTTAGTGCCAGTGTGATGAATTTTTAGTATTAATGGACAGGGAAAAGGCTCAACTTTGTTTTCATTACAACATCTGACTTAAAAAGTGAATAGAAAATGAATGGTACTGGCTTAAAAGACATGGAGTTTGTAACACTTTCAGTTATAAAAAGACAGATTTCCCAGTCCTCGGTCAACATGGTTGGCTGCACTTTACGATCACCTCAATGGTCCACTGTGGTGACATATGATAGCCTCTACTCCACCCATCTGGAGAAAACTAAGTTGTGGCTAGGAAGCAGTATTAACAGTTGTGACTGACATACAAATTAGAAGCTGATGGCTTCTTAAATTTGAGATTTTAATGAATGAAGAGATGGGATCATTCGGACCGCTCTGGCCATCTCGTGGTTTTCTGTAACTGACCATAAACTGGGTGCGACGTCATTTTTTTCCAAGGGCATGCTCAGGACCTATTCAGTATGTAAACAATGGTGTATTGTGTGGCTAAACTTTCAGTCACAGGATAGTCAGGCATTTGTAGGGGCTCCTACAAAAAGAAATGATGATTGTGAGAAAAGTATCAAATAGATCTAGTCTCTTTGTTTATACCATATTGAATAATAATGCAGACTCCCCTGACCACTTGACCCACTCAACAGGTTTTGGCATTGACCAGCAGCCAAGTTATTGAGAGCAGAAGTGAGCTATAACTGCTATGAATGAAAGCCAAAGTGGCCTAAATATCTATTAGTATATATATCAGATAGCTTTCTTGTGCTCTCACTTTATGCTACCATTACATCACCTATATATATTTCTTTGTAGCCACTGCTGCCCCGTCAACGTCAGCCTGCCTGATCTAATAAGAATGATCTAAGTCCATATGGTTAGAGGGATTATAGCTTGCATTTTACACTGAGATTCTATAGCATGAATATAAATACACCCCTATGTGAAGTGGTTTGTCCAAGCAGTTATATTAGGTTATGAACACATCTGTAATGGAAATAGTCTGTGTGATGAGGGGTAACAAAATTGACACCCTTATGAAATTAACGTCTATATGAGTACAACCTCTTCTCCTACCATTGGCTCATTGCAAATATTATCATATGTGAAGAAAGGGTGGAGTTAGGGGAGGTATTAGAGGGAGATATTGGTCAGTAAGGTGGTCTGATGTGGGCCTGCATTGTGTCCCCCCAAAGCCAAGCGGAGTCAGAACAAACACCCTGAGGCTTAACTAATTGCCCACAAGTTGCGCAGCTTCGTAGTACAAAGATGTGCGGAAAAATATGAAGTTACATGCAAATCGATGTTAATGGCGAAGAGAGCCAGCGAGAGAAATGCAGAACTGTAAGTTGTTTTATTTTGCAAAATAAACACATTAACGGTGATTTTTTCGCAAAAGTAACATCACTAACATGTTTTTGGCTACTAGAAGTTTATTATTTTACAGCATATAGCATAAGTTGTCCATGACGTGCATTACCACTTTAAAAGGAATTCCATTCACACTGATGACACACAGATTACATGCAAGATACATTCACACTCAAACGCATATATATAGACAAAAATATGGCAAAATCTCTCAGATAAAAATAATTCGTCCAATGCTATTATATTGAAAAGTGACTAATGAAGAATATCAACTGTGATATTTTTGCACAGAATGTAATATGCCCTATATGTTCCTAAATTATTTTTAATTTTTTTTTTTAATTAAAAAAAAATTCTTTAAAAAAACACACACACATAAGCAAAACTGTGAATGCACTGTTGCAACTTCTCATTCCCTCTCTTGAGCTGATGCAAAACTTGTCAATAGAGTGCAACTGAAGCTTCCATAAAATCTTACCCTCAAGTTTCCACGGAGGGCTGCCACCAGTTCTCCCATCATCCTCACAACATCATGATACGAATAACTGTTGTCGGTCAGCCAAGCAGCTTCTCGTATTGTCAGGATGTCAAATCCAAGGAAGCTGGAAACATAGAGACAATAAAGGTAGTTTTATAAAACATTAGAACATCGAAAAATGACTATGCTGTTTCAAGTTCAAGACAATGAGCAAAAAACATCTGTCATATATAAAAGCAGCTGATTTTAAACTACATCCAGTTCCTGCTGCCTATATTTGCCTTTAGCAGTTGGTTTATAAGAAAAACTGGACAACAGAAGGGCTTTGAGTAATTATTTGTAACATAATAAAAAAAGGGATGGGATATAAACAATATGATTTTTAATAATTAATGAAATATCCCACACTAAAGAGAACAGTTTCTTTTTTTTCTATCTCTTTTACATGTCTTACTATCATCTTCCATCAATGATATATATATATATATATATCTCAAGCAAACAAACAAAAAAAATGAATTTCTTAACACTGTATTTTGGGTTCGTATGTCAGAACTAACCGTGAACTAACAACAATGGCTGCAACACCCAAAAGCTGAACTTGACTGCGCTGAATCCTTCTTATTTGAAGGAAACGATCAAACAGGCTAACTGCGAAGTAAAGGACATGGGCAGAGAAGTCCTTCATCCCGACTACCTCCACCAACCAATCCACCAGAATGTAGCGGCTGAAAGAGCATGAACATGAAATTCCTTTTAAAGGCATGATACAAACTCACTGATTTCACTGTTCATGTTAAAACAACACACTACCGATACTGGATGGGGAAGAGACACACATGCAATGTATTCACTTCTGCTCCTCTGAAAAGAAATGCAAGGTCTCTATTCTAAACTTTCTCACATCCACAGATCCAGCACACAGAATGTACTGCAAAGTTCTCTCATTCACATGCTTTCTTACTGTAACCATTTCAGAGAAGATATTTAGTTTACACATATTGAATACTGATTGAATAAATCTAATACATTTTTTAACAAAGGATTTACCTGATGTCTGAAGTTCGACCTCCTTTAAAGGTATGGTGGATGCCTGAGGGTTTGGAGGATGTAAAAAAATTTTTCACATATTCCTGTGCTGCTTCTTTTGAAAAGCCTCCATAATAACCTTGGGCATAATACTTGATGAGATTTAATCTTGCCTCCAATATGTTGCTTGTAGCGATCTGTCGCAGAAGTCTCAATTTTTCCAGTTCTTTGGCTTTGTCGAACTATTTAAAAATATGAAATAACAAGTAAAATTTAAAAATTTGAAACTGTGGTTCAAACATTAAGAATATGAAACTGATCAGTTACTACCGCATATCATATTTTAAAGCGTCCTTCAAATAATTTAGATAATTTCTCTAAATCTTTATCAGTCAATCAATATATGCCAAAGGAAGAATATAAATAAAAGCATAAACTATCAATTCAAAACAGTGGAAGAATGACAATTAGAAGAAAAATAAAAAATAATACCTCTTGGGGCAGTATGACATCCATAAGTGTGAAGAATGAAGCTGCTGCAGAATTTTTATTCACAGCTGATTTGAAATATTTGTCTTCTGTATTTTTGAAATTTGATGATTCTTCAGGAGATGACAGTCGCTGCAGTTTCAATATCAGTGCTGCACCAAACATAATATCAGGGATGTCCTCCTATAAATATTTCAAAAAATAATTCAAATCCTTACTACATAACACTTTTATTTAAGTATCATTTCAGATAAGGCTTTATTTGTCATATAATAATAGAACTATATCTTATCATTTTAAGAATTCATATTCCATGTGACATAAATAAGATCCGACATTAAAAAAAAAAAAAAATGCCTGTACACACAAGCTTCTAACTAAATACAGTTTTCCATACTATGAATATTTAACTCATAACTGAAACAACCAAAAGCAAAACTGTACAGAAATAGGTTGATGCAATTATTATTTTGGGAACAAAACTTTCATTCTTAACTCTTTATCTCCAGTGAGCCACTAGCAGCGGCTCAAGGTCACTGTCGAAATGCTGGTGAGCTGCTGGGAGCTCCCAGCGGCTGAAGAATTCACATCACTTCTGTCGCTTACGACATCATTATTTCTACGACAGCATTTGTATTTATGGCAATTATTGAAAATACAAAACACTGTTGGTCCTAAAAGTGTTGATTTGAGTGCTAAAGAGTGACTTGAAGCCTTTGTAGCTTTGTTTTTATAGACTGTTTACGCCAGAACTGACGGACAGCTGATTCTCATGATATGATTAGCACCAAAGTTGAAAAGCACCTTGCTGCTGAACACTTTTCTAAAATTTTTTACACAGAGTTTAAATTTGTAGAATGACATGTGGAATGTGACTGACACTTTTTATAATGGATTGTACTGATGGCTTGAATACAAAAATTTGTTGAAGTTTTCATCAACTTTTCTTTTTGCCTTATCTTTCCTCCACATTTTTGAAAACATAAGACCTCATTTACCACAAAACACTGTTCAGAATAAAGCCACATTCATATGTCTTTACTTTGCCAAAAGAATTTTGAAAACTATTGATTTTATCGATGTTTTTGTGATGGGCATCTGCCGATCGAATGCTCCCTGATACTTCTCCGGCACAGCAGGAACCCCCCTGGAGATAAAAAGTTATTCAAATTTTTTGGATCTATAGATTTAAATTTATTCAGCTAAAGATAAAATATATCACAGATAAATTTATGACAAAAATTTGACTGATCAGTTGGAACGACTATAATGTAGACTGACATCCTATGTAATATAGAAATTAAAATGTTTATTTATGAAAATTTCAGACAGCTGAACACTAGCAGCACACCTCTTCTTCCAGTAATCTCTGTATTCGCTGAAATGTTTGCACTTTACAGCAAGAACCATCTGGGGACCAGGGTGGCCGAATGAAGATCCAGAAAAAAGGAAATGTCTTTGGTGTCAGGGTTTCAGCCAAACAAAGGTACTTGGCTGCCTCAGAACTTGCTTTTGAAACATCATCATGGAGCACTTAAGTAACAGAAAGTATAAAACAGAATTACTGTTTGCCAGCAAAAAAAAAAATTTCTTCCAATTTTTGTTTTTTTTGTTGTTTTTCTTTTGTTGGCTTTTGAAAAATGAAAAACATTAAATAAGACACATATTTGCCTCCTTTTCATATTACAGTTTGAACAGTAAATATCAAAATTGCAAGAATAGTTCAACAGGTATAAGAAACTAGCAAAAGATTATTAAAATTCTCATTTAAAATCTTATCAAACTCTTAAGTTAAAGAAGAAATTATAACTCTTACATCCTTCCTTGTACAAATATGCCACAGACAATTTGATTGCTGCTTCAACATTTTTTCTTTCTGCAGCCCTGTTAGGAAAAAAAATAGTAACAATATTGTTCTCATTTATCATCGCTAACACCTAAATAGGATGAAGACAAAACAAACAAACACATTAATGTTTTACTGTGCTTTGCAAGAAAGGTATGAACATATTATATAAACTCTTAATAGCTACTGTTGCATTTTTTAACATAAAAAGCTACTACGTGATTTATTATTCTATCAGAATGTTTATTCATCTTAAGAACATTCTAAAAAGCACCATGGACATTATACAGGCAGAGCCCAAATCTATGTTTTTTCTGCATCATATGCCTTTGTCCAAACTTTATCCTACTAATACAATGACGTAAAAAATGCTATATTACGCATATTTCATATAACATCCACAAAAGAAATTTTCCAACAATTTTATGAAATAACATGGCTCAGAATTACATTAATTATTGACCATGAAAGCATTTTTGCTGAAAAAGCAAATTCTATCTCACAAAACTTGAACAAATGGATATCTCACATGACAAAGTGATGCAGGTTCCTATCAGTTGGCCAAGAGTCTGCAAACGATGCACTAGCCCAAATACCGCCATTGTTGTCTATAATCTCACAGAAATATGGGTGGGCCTGAAAATTCAGCATCATTCAAATTAAAGTATTAAATAGTAAGCCATAATGTTTCTAAAGTGTACACAGACCAACTCAATAGAATTTTTTTCTAAGGAATGAAAGCCTTAATTAAAACAGGTAATTGTTATATTCCTGATTTAAGTCAACAGGAGCTGGCACAAAACAAGAAGCTGATGACCAAATTAGTTTCAGAGAGATTGATGATCTGAAGCAATCTCATCTCACAGCATATAATAACATTGGAAATGCCTTACAAGTTTCTTGGCCAAAATGGAAAAAGACCACTGCCTCTTATAAAATATTCATATTTTGAATTTCACAGTGGAGGAAATAGGAAATAAACTAAGCTTCCTTTTCTTCAAGAGCTCATAAGTTCCCTGACCTCTCCAGTGGGAAATTTGGCTTCTTATGTTCTAAACTATGATAAGCAGAAGAGCAGGTGATTCTGTGCCAACAAAACAGGTGTAGAATAACCAATGGCAGTCTATAATTGTATCAAGAGTTTGGCAGAGTAGCTACTGACAACCTAGACAGTCTTATATTAAGATCCTCACAACATAAAATATTTAACTTGAAATGTATAAATATGGACAATCCTACATTTTAACACTCTTAGCTACAACACTGCTGAAGAAAAAATAGGGGGGGGGAGGGGGGGGGTATCTAACTTACCGTCCTGAAAGACAAGATATCACGGATATGCATTCCTTGTAGCACATGAACTACAATAGACTCTGGTAGATTCCACATAGTTACTGAGCTACGAGTCCTGGGCCTATAATTTACTGCAGTATCATCTTTGGTGTGGAAAATGTCCTCCATTACACCTTCATTCTCTTTTCTTTCTCTTGATGAAATCCGCAGATGAAGATTTCCAATATTATTCTTTAAAGCTGCACAGAAGAAAAAAAAAATAAATAAAAACTACAGAGGTTACATACAAAATGAAAATGGAACTGCAATGTAATAATATCTTTTTTGCAACATGTGCTACCTTCACATTTTCACGATGAATAATTTTTTACTGTTCATGTACATATCTTGATAATCAATTATCTTCAGTTTATTTGGCAATGATTAACTAAATTCTTCAAAAGGCACATTTCACAATTCAAAAGACACGCAATGAGATTACCATGATGGATTCAAAACATTCATATGTAACACTGTCCAGTCAAGTTTGTAAAAACTGCCTTTCTTGACCACCGTTTTCAAGTCTAAAACATGAAAAGAATTTTTTTCGAACATTTAATTTAACAGTTCCCCAAGACCAAACTAATTATGTTTGGCCAACTGCCAGGGAATCTGTACATATTGGAGAATAATCACGTTTAGAACAAATTTCTCGTAGTGTTTACGGAAATCTTAACATACAAGCAATCTATGCTGACATTAGATCTGCATGTATATTCTGTAGGCTTAGATCTAGAGTTTACTGGTGAAATAATTTGACAGGCCATACAGGTTACGGTACTTATTTCGCTTTTAAACCTCACGAGGGTGGTTATCTATTACCATACATACCCATGTAAAGACTTAAAAGTAAGTTTGACATAGCTTCTGACCGATCGTAAGAAAGTTCCCTTAAAAGTTTCCACAATCTTCGAATGGGAAGTAATGCCAGTATAGATCTAGATCTACAGCTCAGATTATTCAACGATGGCCAAACATCCAACGACCAAGTTCGAGCTTGCATGTCTCGGCACAGACATGTGAAAAGACTATTTTTAGAATTGCCTCACTGTGGAGCATAGCAACAAGACACCAAGCGTGCCCCTGTCGGCGATAAGCCAATAGAAATCGAATGAGGTCTCCCAAACTAACCAATGAAAAACCTCGTTCTAGAAATTCCGGAAGTCGTGTATGGTCCTATCTTACAGGTGGGCGGTGGCCTGAATGTGTCTGAACTAGCATCGACTCTGCCATGAATCAATAAGAATTCAAAATACCACGAGAAGAAAGAAATGATGTCCCATTCAAGTTATTTAATGTCATGCATTTCTGAGAATAGACACCTTTCTTGACCAGGCACTGCGAGCTCGACATATTATTATTATTAGATTATTTTATTTACACGATCTTGGTGACGTTGTCATCGTTTTGGTACCATAATTATTGCTAAAGGGAAAACAAAATCAATTAAAACAGTCCGTGCCGCCCATGGAAGGCATGCCAAGTGCTGGAATCACCTAGTTGCAAAGCAATTATCATGTATTTTTCATCCTTTCCTATTATGTTAGCAAAGTCACTCAAAAGCGGAGCTAATAAAAATTGGGGGGGGGAGGGGGGAGAGCAGGTGAGGGGTTTTATAGCTTAAATTTTGAGATAAAATTCACTAAACAAGTAGTCTGAATGAAATCATTTGTTTAAATTCTATTTTATTTTAACTTGTGTGTGGTGTGTGTGAATATTTATTTATGAGATTAATTTTTGTCATTTTATTTTTCTGGAGTTCACTTGGTGGTGGGGATGAATAGAGATAACAAATTTACCTCAGTATATGTTAATGCAAACAAAAAAAAAGCAGATCAGTAGCATATCTGGTATCTTTCACCATGTTCAAGTTCACACCATTCTTAATGATGATTTCCTGTTAGAAAGAGAATATAGCTAGTCTCTTTGTAAGCATATTGTTATGAACATGGTAGTATTCAATGGAGTTTACAATCAAGCTGGTGTTAGTCAGCCCTAAATGATTTTTTTTTTATATTTGATCATCAAGATGGCAACTGATGTGAACAGAATAAACTGAAATAGACCAGATATTTTGTTTCCCCTTTCTGCTAACTTGTATGTAAAATGGAAACATTCTTCACAGGTGAGAGCTAATACTGAAAATGACTAAAGTATTACATTTTCTGGAATCTCACAATTTTTAGATATATTTAGAATAAAAATAGTCATCATGTCACCATTCCATTGTGTTTAAATTATCCCCATACATGATAATACAGAGTGTTTTTTTTTTTCAAAGATGCTACATTTCAATCAAATGCAATGTTTGAATTTTAAACATTGAACAATAATTTATCATGCTAAATATCTAAGAGGGTTAAACAAATGAAAATGTATTAGTTAACCACTTCACTACTAACAATAATATGAGCTACTCCAAAAAGTAGTCTCTCATTTGCGGACGAACATACATAGTATGTTCACAACAAGCCCACCAC